>CAKAOH010036632.1:0-79174 GCA_916701665.1 Sebastiscus tertius | reverse complement strand
GGTGTTGACTCTTGTTTTGAGTTGTTTGGTGGATTGGATGATTGAACTCTCTATCAGTAACAAGGAACAAACAAGACATATTGGCTTTTTTACACTTTATTCATTTAAAACACCGTCAGGAGCCTCAGTAGCGGTGGAAGATCCATACGCAGCCACAACAGCCTGGCACCTCCTCCTCATGCTGGTCACCAACCTGGTCACACGTTGCTGTGGGATGGCGTTCCATTCCTCAACCAGGATTCGTCGCAGGTCAGCCAGCGGCAAATTTTGCTGTGCTGCTCATCCCACAAATGCATGATCCTTACAAGTTGGACATCATTGTGAAGGTAAATAAACAGGCTTTTCAATGATGTAAAATACAATGCCAATTAGCATTGTAACAACAGAGAAATAATCCACCAAACACAAACTTCCAAACTTTTTTTCTAAGTTTAGAATAGGAGTAGAACAGATATTGAACTATTTTGCTGTGGTCTTTAAAGAAAATGGCGATTGTTATTAGTTGTTATGATAATAAAACCAAAATCAGTGTGTTGCTCCGCCGACGCCTGTTAAGGCCAAGAGGCCCTTTCCACAGCAACACCTTTGACATGATTGCAGGGTGAACACAGGTGTTATTGATCCATTTAGGTGGGCCAGGGCCCGGGCCCTGCATTCTGGCTCACTGGAGTGGCTGTGACACACTGACTAGAACAGGAGCATAATTCATTTGATCAATTACACCTGTGTTTACCCTGCTATGACATGTCAATATGGCTGCTGTGAAAATGTCTTTCTTTCTTGTGAAAGAACGTTGTATGAGGGCACGTCGACTATAAGCTTGCTTCAAATAAAGACCTACCTCTAACCGTGCACAGCAACCTGGTTTCTCGTGTTGTCATGAGATCACACGAGAATCACAGCATCGATTGTCACACAAAAATCAATCTTGTCAGGTAATGTGTTTGCGTCCGGCTCGCCAGACAACGGTCCAATCAGAGAGGAGCTAGGTGTGTGAGACCATGAGACCCGGTGAGAACACAGTGAGAGTCTAAACAACAATGGCGGCTCCTGAAGAGGTTAACATAGAAGTTGCAATAGCATCAGTTCTATCAGACCTGGAGAGGATTCCTTCAGAAGAGCAAAGAACGGAACATCTCCTTCAGTTAGTTTGTTAGTTTGACAGATGGCTCATCAAATCACCTGCCAAGTATATTTTGAAGATGCCTGCCTTTTTCCAAAACCGCTTCCAATGACGCCTTCTCAAATGGTTCTGTGTAACAGACCATCTGACGGGGTCGGTTAAGTACCTCTGCAGGGTGAACACAGGTGGAATTGATAACATTAATTATGGCCCTGAGTGGCTGTGACACATTAAGTGGAACGGGACCATAATGAATTTGATTAATTACACCTGTGTTTACCCTGCTATGAGATGTCAAAGTGGCTGCTGTGAAAATGTCTTTCTTACTTATTTCTAAAAGGGACAGCTGAGACTACAGGCACACACACACACACACACACACACACACACACACTAGATGCCGAAGCTGCTGTTACACGTCACGCCAACATGAGTCAGTCCAAGACTCTTTATAGGGACGTTACCTGACCTAGAGAATATAGTGACAATCAGTTAGGCTACTATTTGCACATACAGAGTGTGAGGGCCAGCGCTCCCTGCCTAGGTGTGGTTGAGTGGAGCTTCCTGCCCTCATAAGGTCAGGTTTGGGGTGATTAGAGTCTCTTTGTCTGACTCCTCTTAGATGTGTGGCAGGTCAACACTGTTTGTCCAGGTAAAAGAGAAAGATTTTGGGAGGGAAAAATGGTTCTGTTTTATAGTGAGTTTAACCTTTTCCTTTGTCTATAGATTCGTAGTGCAGCTGTGTCCTGAGCTGTCCAGAGTGATGCTCTGTAACCTCATACTGAAAAGGTATGTTGCAGAAAAACTTAAGTCTGTTAATTCCATATCATATTTTAGGAGTAATATGGTCAATTTAACCTTTTTAAGGGAGGATTCAGCCTTTTGCCTCTCCGTGAAGTAGGGCCCTGAGGAGTAAGGTAACTTAGAGTAGGCTGGTAATGTAGGAGGGTTACTCCCTCTGAGGGATTCTTACAGGATTATTTGATTTTTACCATGTTTCCCCTTCTTTATTCAGATTGAAGCTAGACTGCTGCTTTGCCTACATGTTTTTAACACCGAGGCCTGATTATGACTACTGATTGTTTTACATGGACTTAAACGGAGACTGTGTCCAGCCGCCCCTTTGTTAACTTGGATACATCCAAGTCGGACTGTTGCATTGTGGTGGTTATTACTTCAAATACTTTTTAACTCTTTGTAAACCAGAACCAACTGATTCATATTAGTAGGGGGGAGTAGGCTAGTCATGGTATTTCCCCTCTTCTTCGCATGCCGTGTGGTAGGCCCAAAAGGGTGTTAGTCACTTTTTACAGTTTCATACATTATCTATTTGCAGTGCTGGTTGCAGTGTAGAGAAATAGTTCATAGTGTGCTCACGTGGTGGGTTTAAAGAGGGGTTATAATAGAATCTCCCCGCAGACAGTACCCTGCCTTAGTATTTGGCATTTTTTGTATTGTTTTTGGTTTCTAATTTAAAAAGGGAGGTCAGTTGGAGTTTGTATGGAAAAACTGTTTTAACTTTCTATTATTGTTGAATAAATATTGTTAACTTATGATTGCCCTCTCCTTTTTTTAGGTTATCCATTTCCATCATTTTTTCCCTTTAATTCAATAAAGTTGGTAGTGTTGTACTGAATGCACGTCTCCCGTCTCTGGAATCTGTGAATCTATTGGTGTCAACACTCAAGTAATTGATGCCTATTGCCTGTGGGTCTCTACAGTAGCATTGCATTGGCCATTCTCTCGACTGTGTTGAGTTACAAGAGCATGAATCTAATTATAAAGCAATTGAGGTATTCTGAGTCATGTGAAGCCTGTGTGACAGTCTGATAATGTTATCAGTCCAGGTAAGCAGAATCCAGCCCCGGTCGCACTAAATGGTGAATGAATGACATGGTAATTCACAAGTCATTACGCGTGCAGTAACAACGTTGTTCTTGTTTTTGCCGTGTCATTTGTACACCGTGTAGTCTGTACGGACTGCAATGTAATCACAATATCTGGCATATCTGGTACAGCTTTAAACTGGTTTCTTTCATACTCAACTAACAGATATTTCCATGTTTGTATAAATAATCATGTCTCCTCATCAGCCCCTTTGCGGTGTGGAGTGAACACTCAGATCTATTTTTCAGCCAAAACCAATAAGCTCAATCAACTGTCCTCCCTCCATGACTGCTTAGCAACAACCAAAGACTGGATGTCTCTCAACTTTCTCCACTTAAACCTTGATAAAACAGACATTCTTTAAATAGGACCAGACAATTTTGCTACAGCAGTTCATCAGTTTATTGGCCCACTTCAATCCAATATCAGTCCAACAGCTAAGAATCTTGGTGTCATCTTTGACCGGAATATGACTTTTGACCATCATGTCGCTAAACTTGTCCAGACCTGCTTTCTCCAACTCAGAAACATTGCAAAAAATCAGATGCATCTTGTCCTCCACGGATCTTGAACTAGTAATTCACACTTTCATATTCTCCCGTCTAGACTACGGTAATTCCCTCTACAGCTGCCTCAGTCAATCTGCGTTAAATCGCCTTCAGGTGGTTCAAAATGCAGCAACCAGGCTATTAACCAGAACTAGCCGTCGGTCTCACATCACCCCTGTTCTGGCATCCCTCCATTGGCTCCCTGTAACATTCAGAATCAACTTTAAGATCTTGCTTATTACATTTAAGGCACTGCATGACCTCGCCCCCAGTTACATTGCTGATCTCTTAGTTCCATATTCGACCTGTCGAACACTTCGATCTTCTAATCTTGACCTTCTATCCATCCCCCGCTCAAACTGCAAAACAAAAGGTGATTGGGCCTTTTCTGTCTTAGCCCCCCCAATCCTCTGGACTCTGGCTCAGTGTTGAACCGTATACTATACATTATATCATACACTGTCAACTGTCTGCATGCTGGGGGATAGTTGAACTGAACAATGTCTGTGATTTACTGCAGCGTATTATAACACACCATGTGGATCTACGTATAGCCTTGACAGGGAGAAGTAGCAGGTCCATGTCACATGTCGGACGGATGATTAATATCCAGTCACGATGAGCAGCGGCTGTAGGGAATGTAACATGACTGTGTCTGTGTTCTGGGTTATAATCCGCAGCAGTAAATCAGAGCAGAGAATGAATGGCTATACCTCTCACAGGGCTGTCTGAAAAACAGAGCACCGGGTTCACGTCCACGGCCACGTGAGGGAGACGACAACAAGACACCACGTCTGCTATAATGTAGTGTGGGAGAAAGAGAAGAAGGAAGAAAAGTCAAAAAAGAAACTAGAAAGACAGAAAGAAAGAGATGAAACCAGGATCTTTCCCTAAACCTAACCAATCAGAGAGGAGCTGCTGCAGCTAGGTGTGTGAGACCACAGAGAGAGGCAACACAGAGAGGCGACTGTTTGTCCTAAACAACAATGAAGAGGTTGACATAGAAGCTGCAATAGCATCAGTTTATATCAGACCTGGAGAGGATTCCTTCAGAAGAGCAAAGAACGGAACATCTAACCTTCAGATAGTTTCAGTCTTTCCTTAGATCCACCACACGTAAGTCCACTTCTATGTGTTCATCTATAAAACAGTCACCACTTATAGGAGATTTATAGGTATAGAGATAGGAGATTATAGGAGATCTGCATGGCTCAGCTGACTGGCCGGGTGATGTCCATCTGCTGGAAATATACCGTCGGAGGAAACATGATCGTCGGTGGTGAATAAGCGGCGGCGTGTTTATTTATGTGGTGCTGATGTTCACACCGCTGGTAGCACCTGAGCCGGGTAAATGTCATCCTGTTCGTGTTCACTACCGTCTGCTTCCTTGGTATATCAGAGGGGAAACATGACCAACCCTGATTCGTCAGGTTTTAGAGCTTCTTGTCTGCAGGTCAACACACCAGAACCAGAATGAGGCCAATGCTTTTCACTTCCTATCGATGTACTGTAAGTTCTTTGCCAAAGCTACCACAGCTGAAGAAGCACTCTAGTTCTTCCGTATACCAAGTAAGTAAGTCAACTGGGGTGGAATAGCGGCAATAACATTCCCGCCTTGAGCAGACTGTATGAAAGCGGCTCAAAATGTAATTTCCCCTAGACCAGGGGTCAGCAACCTGCGGCTCTTTTGCCCCTCTCCCCTGTGGATTTTTAAAAATGGAAATTAATAACTATTTTTTGTTTACATTTTCATTTTTATTCATCATTGTTGTAGGTCTATGGTACGACGGAATGACGTAGTATTAGGGACACATTGAGGAAAAAAAAATAAATCTCAGATTTCGAGAATAAAGTCATAATATTATAAAGTAGTAATTTTACGTGTTATTTTCTTTTTTTCTTGTAAAGTTATGACTTTTTTCTCGTAATATTACGATTTTTTTTTTCGTAAAGTTATGACTTTATTCTCATAATATTATGACTTCATTTCTCGTAAAGTTATGACTTTTTCCTCGGAATATTACGACTTTTTTTCTCGTAAAATTATGACTTTATTCTCGTAAAGTTATGACTTTATTCTTGAATTCTCAGATGTTTTTTCCCTCCCTAATACTTTACCCTAATAATCCCATATACTCCGTAGTACATTTGAACTTTGGCCCTCACTGCATTAGACTTATATACTATATACTTAGACTATAAACTGTGTTACCTTCATCACAATGCTCAAATGTTTTGCGGCTCCAGACAGATTTCTTTTTTTTTTTTTTTTGCCTAAATTGGCTCTTTTGATAGTAAAGGTTACCCCTGGGCTAGGGGATCAATAAAGTGCCTTTCTTTCTTTCTATCTTTCTTTCTTTCTTTCTTTCTTATATGTCACATGATTTGTTGACCATCCATCCAGCCTGACTTTTGGAACTTAGAACTACCACACTGAAATAAGATGCATTGCAGCCAATAAACACTATGACTGAGTTTATTAATTGATTACATTTTGATTGAATGTAAAGGAAAGAACTATGATACTGTGATGAACACATGCAGACTGGATAAATGCAAATATCCCTGATGGTCCCCTCGGTCCATACTGTTATTAGCTCACATGACCTCCAGTCATGTCAGTACAAGTCTGTTCTACTCACCACACTGTAGTAGGCACATTCATGCTCAGCCCCCTCATACACCCACACACATACCAACTAAAACCAGCCTTTCACCCACACATGGCCCTGGAACAGCAGTCATGTCACACGGGGATGACCGTGTGCATCTGACAGCTTGTAGTCAGAAAGTACTTCTCAAGTACAACTGAAGGGCAGTTTGTAATTCTTTAAAATACATCATCAAATACAATAATCAAGGCACTTATAGTAATACTAATGTTTACAACATAGACTGTATATGAGGAGCGGACATAGTCACCATGACGTCACACATTGGTTTGTGGACTACGATATTGAAGCCTTCGAGTTCGGCTTTTTTGGTCGTCACCAAAAAAGATATTTGATATTTTTCAACTCCCAGACCAGACAACGCTGTGGTAGCGACTTGTCAATCACAACATGGCCCCGCCCTCAAGCACCCCCTGCTTTATGGTCTATGTGACTCTAAATGGGATCATAATTTACTAAATGAACATCATGCTGTATTGAAGAAGACTTGAAACTAACAATTACCTCTGCCTGGTACATAATGGTGAGATTCATTGTTGTCACACACTTTAATGAACCAACAATCCCACCCTGACCTTCTTCATCAGAGGTTTTGTGGCGCTATAATAACGTCAATAATATTCATGGTAAATGGACTTAGCATTTCTATAGCTTCCGACCACTCAAAGCTCTTTACTCTACATGTCAGCATTCACACATGTTCATACACTGATGACAGAGGCTGCCATGCAAGGAGCCAACCTGCCCATCAGGATCTAATCTAGATACTCATTCACACACCGATGGATCAGCGTTCAGGAGCAGTTTGGGGTTCAGTATCTTTGCTCAAGGACACTTCGATATGTGGACCGGAGGAGCCGGAGATCAAACCACCGACCTTTCCGACCTGCTCTACCTCTGAGCCACAGCTGCTCTATCGTCTGATCTCAGTAAAAAAGCAAACAAGCATAGAGTAGCATGTGCTCAAGAGTATGGACATAGCCCATGTCCCACTTTAGTCCTGGTGTGTTCCACAAGCCTTTAGTGTATCTTTAAGGAAAAGGTTGGAGTCATGTGATCTTTTTATCATCAACATTTAACCAAAATGAAGGAGATGTGTCAGATATGAATAGGTATTGCCGGTGTAGCTATACAGTGTGAAATGTGTGTGTATGCTGAACAGAAGTGTAGCACTATGTTGGGGAAACCCAAGTCCACGATTACATAAAGGTTGAAATATGAGTGACAGAAGGAAGAAGGAAGAAGGAAGGAGAGGCTGCTGAAGGGCATGCTGCTGGTTAGCCTGTCCACCTGTTGACACTATGGAGGTCTGATCCCACACTGCTGAAAATAGAGACGCTGCCTGTCTCACAGCTGGACCGACCTGACACTGCGTGCACCACCGCACTGAGTTTGTCTGCAGCAGGTGACGCATTGCTCCTGAAAAAGAGCTGATGGTGGGAAAAAAAATATCAACACCTGTCAATCACATTGGATAAACATGTGGTCAGACATGCATACCTTGAATATGTGATGCCAGGTGTCAACAATTCAACCAATTCAAACACAGCTGGATTTAGACATAATCCAGATCTGTTTGGAGGTGTGTTCTCAGGCAAAGCCAGCTGACAAGGGGCTAAAGAAAAGGTGCTGTCTAGTTTATCTTATGCCAGAAAACCTGGGAAGCTCCATCTACAGTAGACGCATGCTCGGATCAAGCAGGGACACCATGGAAAAAAGAGTCATTAATAAATGCTATGGGCTTGGAATGCACCGATACCCCATACCAGTATGGGGTATCGGGTCCGATACTGTGCTCATGTACTCGTACTCGCAAAACGGCTCCGATACAACGGCACCGATACAACGGCACCGATACCACCCGGCCGTGACTTTCATTGTGCCACGGGGTTCTGCTTGCACCCTTTGACTCGTGTGTGCGCTAGACTCCATGGTCTGTGTTTCAAGACGGGTCAGGTGGGTTGCCAACATCGCCGCAGACCCCTGGCGCTTTTTATGTCGACCGCGGCACGATGTGGTTGGGGCACACTGAGGACAGTCCACCCCAGTCGACAGTCGCACCGGGAGCAGGGAGCCCCATCACGGTGCAGCCCGGTCCGGGCGGGGAGTGCTGTAAAGCTGCGGCCGCAAGCCACCTTCGCTCCGAGCCTTCCCAAGCCAACCTAGAGCTGGTCGCGGCGCACCGCCATGTATGCGGGACTCCCCCGTCTGCCGTGTGTCGCTCACACCCTCCAGCTTGCTGTTAATGAGGGTCTTTTGGCACAGAGAAGTACTCGTATCGGTATTCGGTATCAAAGTACCCTAATGTAAGTACTTGTACTCGTACTCAGTCTGAAAAAATGTGGTAGATCCCTACTATGGGCACATGCTAACGGAGGACAAAGTCAAGGGCGCTAACACCAGTCTGTGAGTGCCATTACTGCACTAGTAGTTAAATAGTTAGCCACAAGTACAGTCACTGGCATGCACAAGCTCTTCGTACATTAAGGTCGAAAAGCACTAAAAAATGGCAGACCATTTACCAGAGGTATGTTTGCAAGCCTCTGCATTTAGGCCTTTGCGTCACTTACCCCCACCCCCCTTAAACCCCCGTGGCCAACGGTGAGAAACACCCTCTGCAGCTGTGGATGTCTCACAAATAACGGTGAGAGTTATGCTTCATTGGAACTGTTTTCACTGAGCGATGCATCGCTTAGTTACAGTGACTGCATTGCATAGTGTGAATGTCTCAGGACCATGAGAATGTCATCTGGAGCAGATCTCTCACTGGATCCTTTCACACCACACCTTGGTGTCCTTCGTGTAGTTTGGCCAGCATGTCATTTCACATTGCTGAAGGTATTACGAGCTGTGTGTCTTTCAGCAGTAAGCCATCTTTCACTGTGAGAAGGGATGCACTGATACCACTTTTTTTCAGACCGAGTACGAGTACAGGTACTTACATTCGGGTACTCGCCGATACCGAGTACCGATACGAGTACTTCTCTGTGCCAAAAGACCCTCGTTAACAGCCAGCTGGAGGGTATGAGTGACACACGGCAGGCTGGGGAGTCCCACATACGAGGCGTTGTGCCGCAGCCGGCTCTAGGTCGGCTTGGAAAGGCTCGGGGCGAAGGTGGCTCGCGGCCGCAGCTTTACAGCATTCCCCGCCCAGACCTCGCCACACCGCTCCATGCTCCCGGTGTGACTGTTGACCCACCCGATCTGTCTTGAAACACAGACCAAGGAGTCTAACGCACGTGCAAGTCAAAGGGTGCAAGCAAAACCCTGTGGTGCAATGAAAATGAGGGCCAGCGTGCGCCGGCTGAGTTGGGAACCCGGCCAGCGCAGCACCAGCCCGTTTCGCCCGCACCGTCGGGGAGGTGGAGCGCGAGGACCCGAAAGATGGTGACGAGAAGTTAATGTCGTGCTGCCGTAAAGTTGTGCATCCCGTGCATCCCTAATTATGAGTATAGCTCGCTCTGGCTAATAGTTTTTCAGCACAGGATCCTGTCTCGCGCGCGCCGGCCATCCTTCCGTGCACAGCGTCATGACACGTGAGCAGACACTGTCAGCCTTTAGCTGCTCCCTCAGATTCTCCATGTATGTGGAACTGACAGTTAGGCTTTTTATGACACAGTCCACGTAGATGTTGGTGCTCTCCAGTAGCTCATGTTCTTCTGTGGACATGCGCAATGTCATTGGTGAGCGCAACAATGTGTCCGCCATCCAAAGTGACTTTCCTGGCACGTGCTCGATGGAGTATGTGTAGCGCATCGGTCTCATCCTGAAGCGTTGGATTTTCGGCGGGAGAAGATGCGTTGCTTGGGCTCCAATCAGGCTGATGAGGGATTTATGGTCGGTCTCCAGGCAGGCAATGTTTTCCTAACAGGAATTCACGGAACCATTCACAGGTCCATGTGAGACCCAGGGCCTCCTTTCAATCTGCACGTACCGCTGTGTGGTTGGAGTAAGCGACCGCGATGCATAAACCTCAGGCTTCCATTCCTTCTCCCACTTCTGGAGAAGAACACCTCCTAAGACACACAACGATGCATCGGCTGACCCTTTGGTGTCTCTGTTTTGGTCATACATGGCCAGCACTGGAGGACTAGACAGTGCTTTCTTTAATGTTTCAAACGCTGCTGCCTGGTCGACGTCCCAAACCCAGCAGTTTTTCTTCGAGAGAAGTTCACGGAGTGCCATGTCTTTTTTTCCGCTAGCTGGGGAATGAACCTTTCCAGCTGATTGACTATCCCGAGAACACTCCTCAACTCACCGATATTTGTGGGCTCTCCTAAGGGGCTATAATAAACCTCCATAAAGAATTAGCTACTCATGTCAACACCTGTCTCTCTCTACCTTGTGTTTGGATACCTGTGGTTAGTTTGGATGACCCCTCCCCCCAGTGTAGTAGATTGGATTTTTTCAGATGTTTCAAACCAAGAGTTCCAATGAACAGCTCTCAACCTGACTGTCACTTCTTCCCTAAAATAATGGAACCAACAGTAGAACCCCACATTGGGCTCTAATGGCACTTCTACATTCATAGTACTCCTGTAGCATATCTGTCTGCCTAGAGAGTAAAATCCCTTCAGGTCCTTCACTCAGGGCTCATGTTGTCCATGATCCATGCCAGACTCCAGTCCCAATGACATGACCCCAATAGCTCCCTGTCTGTCTGAAGGTCCCTGACTTCTAATCCCTGCTCCTCCTTCCTTAGTCTGATCTCTGATGGATTAACAGCACACAGACTAACAGCAGACGCCTTCACCATGTCTACGCAGTCTACAGCATGGTCTGCTAAACAACAACTTACTATGGCGATATTGGACTTTGATTAACACTCGGAGCACTCAGTAGTCCATTTAGTGTGAGATGGACATCTGGTTCTATCATGCCATTCTGGGTGGATTGGCTTCACCTCAACGTAAACTTACTACTTAATACTTTACTACTAATTTGTAATTACTCAAGAAGACAGTTTGGGAAATATGCATATTCACTTTCTTTCCAATGGTTTTCTGAGAAGATTTATGTCAATCTAATTTAATAGAACAACTTGTACTTTAGTTCATGCTGGATGTACTTCATAAGAAGATAACAGCCGGTGTGATGTCAGGTCTTGACAGACGTGTGAAAATGACTTCATTAGCGTCCTCTCTCCCCGGCTCCGTCACATTGCTGGAATGTTGAAATGACTGGGATGAGTGGGAAGGAAAAGGGCGCGAGGTGACTGGTTTTCTGCAGGCAGCCCAGAACAACAGCATGTATGTGGGAGTGCATGAATGTGTGTCTGTGTATACATGCATTAATTTCATCCAGATACATGTCATTTTCAGCACACTGACAGCTTGTTAGTTTGAAAGATGTGTGTTTTAAATGATGAAAACCTGATGTCATAGTGACTTAATAGGCTCCTCAGCTGTTGTTTGAGTGGTCATCTGTTTAAAGTCTTGTTAGTTAAAGCCAGACCCTCCCGCTGGGAGGCTTGCAAGCAGCCGACAGCTTAAAGGAATTAAAAGATTATAGAATCAAAAGACCCCTCGTGGCTCATTTTAGCTCCTGTGACAACAAGTTACTCTGGATAACTGACTTATGGTCGAAAAGATGTAACACACAGTCCGTACATAGCAATCCCTCTGGTCTGAGGAGAGCATCTACACCCTTTGAAAGCACCTCAGCTTCAAATAGATGCACCGCATCGGCGTGAAAGAGGCAAAAGCAAAACAGTGAGAGTGATACGGAGGTCTACTCACCAGCTGTGTGTCCTCGAGCAGGTGATAGCGGAGCGTGTGAGGAAGGTACAGCTCACTCTCACAGCGTATTCAACATTACTGAGCCCGAGGTTGTGTCGGGAGAGTGTGTAGGCTGTGAGAGACTCAGCCTGACTGGGAAGACTCCCCCCCCACCCTCTTTATCTGCTGAGTCTGTCACAGAGCCCAACCATGCGCCTGAAATACCTCTGCCAAACACACACACACACACACTCAATATGTACATGCTCATACTGTACATGGATGCTGCAACACAGAGAAGTACAACTGTATCTAACTTCTGTCCGTATCAGTGTCCACAGTGTAGATGGTCAGCTCATTCTGCTCTGGTGGGACTTTTTAAAGCTACTCTATAGAGCAGCGGGGGGGACCTTAGGCACACACACCACCATTGGCAGCAGCCTTATTTAAGGTAAGTTGATTGTTTGGCAGAGTAGACCCGCCCTACTCTGCCTCTGATTGGCTTGTACTCGCTGCCTTCTTTGCAGAATTTGTTAAGTTTATTGCTGATGATCACGGTTGGTAGAAGGTTGGCGGGGTTAATGATTTCAACTCAGGTGCGGATGTTATTGTAATGGAATTTGTGGGTAACCCATTTTACTTGATAACCACCAGTCTCGGAGTACAAAATATAAATAATCTTAATTTCATGTACATTCAAATATTAAAAACATGTTTAGGGAATCACTGCTATGGCTGAGTAGTAGGGTACCGGGCAGCCGGGCGCTAACTACGGCCTCCCACACCTGACTGCAGACACCACTCATTGGGAATTTAAATACACAAGGCAAGTTACACTACAAACCCAATAACTAGACTAAGAGTTGAAATACACACAGCAAACAGGGCAGATTATACTGCAAAACACCAGAATGCACACAATACACTGCGACCGGAAAATCGACCCACTTCCACACACCTTAAGACAATTCAGGTCACAGACATGCCACAGTGTCCTCCCCATACACCCTTTCTACTCCCCCACAGCTGTTCCCTACACACGGGCTAACATTACATAACATACAGCGAACAGATGAAAATAACAAATTAAAGCTGCAAGCAGCGATGAACGGGCCCTCGCACCTTCCCGTGCATCAGGGGTACTGTGCGGGACGGAGATTGATGTGGCCAGGAACAATGAAACCGGAACTGTGATGATTGTAATGACGCCTGCCATAAGACTCTACGACAAACGGTTCATGAGTTATGAAAGGGGGCGTGGCTAGCGTCTTAAGGCGGTGCTATGAGTCTATATTGACATGTAAATGTCCTCAGGTCTGGACCCTTATCATGCCTGAGAAATTTGGGGTAGATCGGACTTTGTACAGTGGAGTTACAACAACTTCCTGTTTCATGGCGAATGGCGAATGGCTCAAAATAGCCGCCACGACACGTTCAGGTCGTTTAGTGAAAACTCACCATTTGATTAACTTTTCATCTTTAAGGTCTTAAGATAGTCCTGACCAAATTTCAAGTCGATCTGATTAAATCTGTAGGAGGAGTTTGTTAAAGTACACGGCCTAAAAAACGCTAAAAATGGGCGAAAATTGCACATTAAATTCAAAATGGCTGACTTCCTGTTGAGTTTTGGGTATGCATCCAAGAGGCTTTTTTGTGCATCTCCACATGTTACATCTGTCTGCCAAATTTCATACATGTAGGTGAATTCAGAGCGAGGAGCTCAATTTTTCCAACTTTTTCAAAATAAACGTCCATCTTCACAGGAAACTGCTTGGTTAGGTTTAGGAAGTGTGTGTGTTTTTTGACCCACCCTTCCACCCCGACCTCCTCCCTATACGTGGCGTTTTGTCTCTTCCTGGTTCATGATTACGTGGATTAATTGATTTTGTGGGGTATGTACAAATTACAGTGCATCACTTTTCAAAGGTTTAGCTACAAACTATGTATGAGACCAGCCTGTAAACTTAATGTTAACCTTAATGTTGATATGGCACAAGCTGATGCACTAAATGGATTATGGGAACACCATTGCAGAATAACTTCTGACATTTGTGAAACTCACATGACTGATCAGCTGTTTCTGTTGTCTTCTCGGATATAAATTGTCCTCTTTTTCTGGAAAGCAAGAAACACGACCAATATTAGCTGATATGAAATAACTATTGACACAAATCCTGAAGACCTCTCTCCATTTTTATCTAGCAGATGTTTAGATGGCCAAGGACTTGTTTTACTTCCTCTACTCTGTTTGCTGGCAGATAACAGCCATGAGTAGCCTCTAGCGCCAACTTTTGACAAACTACGCTTTGTGTGGCCGAGTTTATTCACCCCAAACCAGTTGATGGAAATGCGCCTAATTTCTGTTTTTGCGATTTCAAAAGTTTGCTTAAAATTTGCTTGACAGTTGAATGGAAACACGAGGACTGTTGGTTTTACCTTTAAAGGGCCCATATTGTAAAAAGTGAGATTTTTATGTATTTTATATTATAAAGCACGTTTAAGTGCTGTACAAATATGTAGAAATACACACAGCCCCGTATTCAGAAACTGTGCATTTGAAACAAGCCGTCAGGATTTCTGTCCATTTGTGATGTCACAAATCTACAATATTTAGACCATTTCACAGTTTTAAATGTAAACATACTAAATGTGTCTCAGTTTATTTCCTGTTGCAGTGTACGTGAATGACATCAGCTGACATGATGTAAACATGGACCCAAGCTATTTCTTAGCAACGCAATTCCGTTGCCATTTCGTTGAAATGCGCTAAAACGAAGCGTTTCAGACAGAGCGTGAATACTACGGGTATATTCAGACAGACAGGATGAGAAAAATAATGTGTTTTTTAAAAATTAAAGCATGTTAACATATTCTAGTAGAAACCCAAAATACAAGTATGAACCTGAAAATGAGCATGATATGTCCCCTTTAAGGTATCGTCTAATGGCCTGTACATACTGTGTGTATGCTGTTGTGTTTTTAGGATGCTCGATCTTCATATTTGTTGGTAAAAATAGATCAGATAGGTATCGGTACATAACAGGGTTTTGTTTAGACTGTACAAGTACAGTTGGTCTGCAGCACACGACAAATCTCTATCTGAATATGAGTGTATAAGTGTGTGTGTGTGTGTGTGTGTGTGTGTGTGTGTTCAGCTGTCCATGCCCATGATGGACGTGCACAGACATCAGTGCTGACATACAATTAGTGTCCCACTCCTCCATATTTAGCTTCAGAGTGTGTAAGCAGTGAGAACAGTGTGGATGGGCATATATATCCGTTTATCAGAGAACAACAACACACACAGCTGGAACAAAGGACGACACACTCCCTGAGAGCTGTCACAGCATGTCCCACCGCCACGACCAGTCTATCTCGTACAACGCCATTGTTAGAAAATGAAACACTGCTCTCCCTAAAAGCTTTAATTAGAGAGGTTGCTGTTGCCATAGCAACATTACCCACTCCAAATATGTAGCCCTACACGGTTGGTAGACGGAGCAGAGAGAAGGCATGCCTACATGTACCAGAGAGATTTCTTCAGACTAAAATGACTGTAGACATGTAACGGTGTTACTATAAGATCACATCCCTGGATTCTAGTTCCTCCATTTGGGTTTTTCTGACATGACGTTGATTGCATCATTTATATCATCTACTGCATCAGCTGTAGGACACTGGAGACCATTTATTGCATATTGGACAGCGGGTCAGGTAGTCTCAGACTTGATGACTCACAACTTTTTCACAGTGACTTAAGCCCAGAAATAAACTTATCTCCTCAGTGGTTTGAATGGGCCCACTCTGTTGATGCAGCATTGGTACCAATTAATTTTTCAGATGCTGATATGGCAGAATGTAGGAATTTGTGATTTAATGAGGGCCTGAGCACCGACAATGTCGGGCCAGCGAAGGCCCTATTGAAGCTGTGGGAATTCTTCTTTTTCTTTTGCTTAAAATGAATCGCCTTTTTGACGGCCTTAACATGCTCAAATAGTTGTTAAACTTGGCACACTTATCAGATATGGTGAAAAATTTGATTCTTTAAGGGTCTCGGTACATGGGTGTTGCAAAATGACTCAGCGTCCCCTAGAAAGTTGGAAAAATTGAGCCCATTGCTCTCGTTTCACCTACATGTATGAAATTTGGCGGACAGATGTAAGATGTGGAGACGCACAAAAAAGCCTCTTGGAGGTATGCCCAAAACTCAACAGGAAGTCAGCCATTTCTAATTTAATGTGCGATTTTTGCCCATTTTTAGCGTTTTATAGGCCTCGTACTTAAACAAACTCTTCCTATAGATTTAATCAGATCTACCTGAAATTTGGATGAAAACTTATTCAAATGGTGAGTTTTCACTGAACGACCTGAGCGTGGTGTGGCGGCCATTTTGAGCCATTCGCCATGAAACAGGAAGTTGTTGTAACTTCAGCATACTTTGTCAAATCTTCTCCAAATTTCTCAGCCATGATGGTGGTCCAGGCCTGAGCTCATTTTCATGTCAATATAGACTCATAGCCCCCTTTCATAACTTGTGAACTGTTTCTCGTAGAGTCTTGTGGCAGGCGTCATTGCGCTCATCAGAGTTCCAGTTTCATTGTGCCTGGCCGCGTCAATCGGCGTACCACCAGTATCCCCGACGCGCGGGGAGGTGCGAGGGCCCGTTCATCGCTGCTCACGGCTTTAATTTATAGTTACTTTGTGTTATGTTAGGTTAGGTTTTACATCATATTCTTTAGGTAAACACATGAAAAATGGAGCGTGAATACAGAGTTTTGGTAGTTTGGAGTTTGAGTGAGAAAACAGTTTTGAAAGATGTGGTCGTTGAATGCTTTTTGTATGACAGTGACGAAAAATGATCGAGAATTTAGTCCAAATTGTCTTCTGCTGTGCTGATTGTGTGAAGACTTTTGAAAAAAGTGAACCCAGTGTTGAAAAATGTGTCGCTAATTGTAAAAAGCCCCTCTGATTCTATACTATTTCTATTACTATTACTGCTCTGCATGGCTAATCTGTGCAAAATGTGCTTAATAACAGTGTATTCTGTCAGTCTGTTCTATGTACTGAATAGTGGATGTGTTCACTGTGCCGCTGCCTCTTCTGTTGTTCTGCAGGACTGTCTACTACTGTCTTGTGCATGCTGATCATGTTGCTTTGGTTGTAATTATATTGTAAGACAAAGTGTTTCTCTCTTGTTTGCATTTCTTCGTTGGTCTTTGCCCGTAGTAGACTGTAGTTGAAAACATCAACAGAGATGTTGATTATGTGTCGTCCTTATGAATAAAGAAACAAAATAAAATCAAGTTTCCATCATTTTGTTTGTTTACTTAATTTGCAGACCTTCATAAAATGAAGCTTTCTGATTTTTTGGAAACAGCAATTTCACCATCAGGTCCACTCAGCAGCTTTCTAGCCTGTCATGATGAAGACATGTTGTCCAGTCTGGGACTGAAAGCTTTATTCAGGTGTTGGGATGCTTTAAATGATCTTCTGGTGAACATGATCAATCCGATACAATCCGATCTAAAGACACCATCAGAGCTGAGTAACAGTCATGTTCATCATTATCCTCGTTCTCATCCTCAACACACCAGTAGTGCCGTTAGGCTGGCACTCCGTTTCCATAGCAACCGCTGAAGTGAAGTGGAGTGTCTTAGCTGCTCCAGTCTAAAGATAGAGCCCTTATGAACACACCAGTTGGGCATTTTCAACAAAGACAGAGGATGAATGGCAGTAGATGTGGCACACACTGAGATATACAGAGAGGGAGATTATCTCAGGCAGGTTCCACACTCAACAGTCCAAATCATGTTTTACATGATGATCCAGATCAACCTCTAGTAACTACCTCACTCACATGCACAATACATTCGTATCGCCAATATCAAAATAAGGATGAGGGATGAAGGGTTGTGGGAAGTGGGTTGAGGGGTGATGGATGAAGGGATGAGGAGAGGAATCAGGGTCGTGGAAGAATGGATGGAGGAGAGCGATGATGAGCCGGTGTCGGCTAAAAGAGGTGGACGGAACCGGGGGAGAGGAGCTCTGATGTTGGCTAGCTCAGAGCCCCCAGCGGTTCCTGTATTCAAACGAGAGAGAAAGAAGGGTGTGAGAAAAGGATGGAAAAACAGGGGTTTGGGGGGGAGGGATGTGAAAAGTGAGTTAAGGGGAAGTGAGCAGATCAAGTCCTTGGGTCCATATATACTTCCTGTCAGCTGATGTCACTCACATACACTGCAACTGGAAATAAATTGTGGTGGGGTCCGATATTCCACTAACATGCTATTTAAACAGTACGCAATCTTTTTTTGGATAAGTCCGTAACCTTAGTATGAATTTAATAGTACACATATTGCATGCTATTTCTGGTCCCGCATACGAGGCGGTGCGCCGCGACCGCTTATAGGTTGGCTTGAAAATGGTCGGGGCGAAGGTGGCTCGCGGCCGCAGCTTTACAGCGCTCCCCCCGGACCTCGCCGCACCGTGGACAAAGGGCTTGCTGCGCCCTCTCTCCCTGCCGGGACGGCCCCCTGCTCCCAGTGCGACTGTCGGCCAGGGCGGACTGTCCTCAGTGCGCCCCAACCGCGTCACGCCACCACATCGGGGCTCGGCCCACGTAAAAGGCGCCAGATGTCTGCGGCGATATCTGCAACCCACCCGAGTGTAACGTACACACGAGTCTGGGGTGCAAGCAAAACCCCGTGGCACAATGAAAGTGCCGCAAGTGCCGAAAGTGAATGAAAGTGCGGCCATAGAAAGAACAGGTGTGGAGAAAGCGGCAACTTGGAGCGTCGCAATCCGGGTCATTTAAATTGATGAGGGCATCCTGCTGCCTTGGCCTGTCTACTCTATGGGGAATCACAGCGAGGACTGTCCGACTGGTGGGGAGGTGGGTGGTTCGGGTGTGATGGGTGGTGGAGGTGGAGGTGCAGCAGAACGGAGCCTTGTAAAAGGGGAAGGAGCGTGTGCAGGTGGGGGCTAAAGGGCGGGATAACGGGACAGGGAAGACACAACGATGTTGTCCCGCGATGGCTGGGTGGCAGCTTTGGAATGAGGACCTCAATCAATCATTGGACCGATCGAGGTCTGAGGTGGTGAGAACCAGCTCGTAGTCTATGGCGAGGTAAGCGATCTGTTAGATAGCGAGCAGATCAGGTGTGTACTTTGTGCGGAAATGGGACGTGTTCGAGGCGTGGTCTTTATTCTAGAACTTAGTTATAAAACTGAATTTATGGTAAATGATGTCCTTAGAGATTGCTGGGGAGACGGACGTGTGGAATACCCTACTCCGCCTGCTGCCCCGTGACCCGCCCTGGATAAGCAATGGATGGATGGATGGAGAGTCCGCTACAATATATTTTCCACTCTGCAGCTCATCTTACCAGTGATTAATGGTACTTAAAGTGAGTTTTTGTAGTTTTATAGGATTTGAATTCTCCATTATATTTTATTCAGATGTAATAATCACTGTGTGTTCTGTAAGCATTCAGTGAACCACAGAATACTATAAGAAACAGCAATAAGACGACTTTGAAGAGATGACTTCACTCCCCCTGCCTCATGACCACGTCACATTCTTCACTGTGTCTCTAATGAATGGAAATGTATGGAGCATCTGCACTGGCGTTGGTGGGCCTAATGTAGGCCGCCTGTCTCTCTGAAGAGGCCTCGATAATCATAACATAACATCCACAGCATCCCACCTACACACATTCTGTCCTGGGGAGGAATGATGAACCACAACACAACAAAGCAAATAAGATATTACATGAGAGATACACACAGACAATGGCCAGTATACAGTAATCCTTTGTCATGAAAATTAAGAAGAAATATTCTTTGAAACAAGGAAAGTCCATAGATGAAGTGAAAACACCAGCTCACCATGTCTGTAAAGCCTGTTAATGTGAATACCTACCTGTGTGTCAGATGCCAACAATTCTTACAGATAGTCCACCTATATACTTTCTTTTTCTGGGTTTTTTGACTGTTCGACATGGTCCTCATCAGCAGATGACATTTGTTCTGTTACCATGAAATTGTAAATGTTTCATTCCATTTTTCTGAGCGCTTCTAGGACTTCTCATCCACGATGAAGAAAACAAAGATAAATTAAAGCTGCGAGCGGCGGTGAACGGGCCCTCGCACCTTCCCGCGTGTCAGGGTTCTGGCGGGACGCCGACCGATGCGGCCAGGCACAATGAAACCGGAACTCTGATGAGCGCAATGACGCCTGCCACAAGACTCTACGACAAGCGGTTCACGAGTTATGAAAGGGGCGTGGGTGATGTGTATGGGGCGGGGATAACAATACCATTGAAACAGGAACTCTATTCTGAATGATATGACACCTCCCACAAGACTCTACGACAAACGGTTCCTGAGTTATGAAAGGGGGTGAGACTAACGTCTTGGGCCAGGGTTATGAGTCTATGTGGACATATATATGTCCTCAGGACTGGACCCTTATCATGTCTAAGAAATCTGGGGCAGATTGGACTATTTACACTGGAGTTATAACAACTTCCTGTTTTATGGCGAATGGCTCAAAATGGCTGCCACGTCACGGTCAGGCCGTTCAGTGAAAACTCACCATTTGAATAATCCTTCATCCTTAAGGTTTTTAGATGGTCCTGACCAAATTTCAAGTCATTCTGATTAAATCTGTAGGAGTTCGTTAAAGTACACGCCCTATAAAACGCTAAAAACGGGCGAAAATCACACATTAAATTAAAAGTACTTCCTGTTGAATTTTGGGCATACATCCAAGAGCCGTTTTTGTGCATCTCCACATGTTACATCTGTCTGCCAAATTTCATACATGTAGGTGAAACCAAAGCGAGGGTCTCAATTTTTCCAAATTTCTAGGGGGCGCTAGCGTGTCATTTTGCAACACCCAAGCCCGAGACCCTTAAAATATCAAATTTTTCATCGCGTCTGATACGTGTGCCAAGTTTAACAACTTTTTGAGCATGGTAAGGCCGTCAAAAAGACGATTCATTTAAGAGAAAAATAATAAATTCGTACAGTTTCAATAGGGTCCTCGCTGGCCCGACGTTGTCGGTGTTTGGGCCCTAATAAACCAAAGTACAACCAAACCAAGTAACCTGGGGAGGAGGAGAGAGACTGAGCAAGTGTGAGCCATCACTTCTAATGAGGCCTAAGAGCCATATCACTATAGTGTAACGTTTTTGGTAGGTGAAAGTAGCCAAAAGTACAAGAAGAATGTGCGTTTAATGTTTTTAAACCTCATCCTACCAGGTGAGATCAATCAAGCTGACGACCCTCCAGTATATATATATCTATAGATATATATAGATATATATCTATAGATATATATATCTATAGATATATATAGATATATATATACACTGTATACTGTATATCTGAGATACCATCAAAGCCAATAGAGGGCACTGTTTGTCTTTGAGTGTGTTTTCCTGTGTGTGTATCCAACTGTAGATGACCTGTGTGTGTGTGTGTGTGTATGTGTGTGTGTGTGTCTTCACATTAGAGATATGAAGCAGTAGCAGTCGCAGCTTTTATTACACAAAATTATTCTTCAAAGTCAAACAGAAGAAGCATAACTTATGACAATGCAATAACATTAGGTCAGCACGGGGCACCCTGACCGATCTGCGGCTACGCAGCCCCGTACACAACAAACTGCTCCTCACTGTGTGTTCTGACACCTTTCTATCAGGAAACCAGCATTAACTTTTTCAGCAGTTTGAGCTCCAGTAGCTCTTCTATTGGATCAGACAACACGGGCCAGCCTTCGCTCCCCACACTCATCAATGAGCCTCGGGTCTGACCCTGTCGCCGGTTCACCGGTTTTCCTTTCTTGGACCACTTTTCGTAGGTCCTGACCACTACAGAAGATGCTCTGACCCGGTCATCTCACCAGCACTATTTGGCCCTTGTCAAAGTCTTCCAGCACAAAGCTTCCAACACAAAGTTCAAAATGTTCACTTGCTGTCTAATATATCCCCCCCACTGCCAGGTGCCATGGTAACCAGATAATCACTGTTATTCACTTCACCTGTCAGTGGTCTTAAAGGTCCCATATCGTGCTCACTTTCAGGTTCATACTTGTACTTTGTGTTTCTACTAGAACATGTTTACATGCTGTAATGTTCAAAAAACCCTTTATTTTCTTCGCACTGTCTGCCTGAATATACCTGTATTTACCCTCTGTCTGAAACGCTCCGTTTTAGCGCATTTCAACAGAATTGCGTTGCTAGGCAACAGCTTTGGTCCATGTTTACTCCCTGTCAGCTGATGACATTCCATACACTGCAACAGGAGATAAACTGGGACACATTTAGAATGTTTATGTTTAAAACCGTGTAATGGTCTAAATATTGTATATTTGTGACATCACAAATGGACAGAAATCCTAACGGCACAATTTCTGAATGTATTCTGTGTGTATTTCTCCGTATATTGAACATTTTGATAGTTTAACAGTATTTATAAAGAACTTCAACGTGCTTTATAATGTAAAAGACTTTTTACAATATGGACCTTTAATGGTATGGCTGATCAGTGTATAGAAGGTTTCTTCTTGCATTGTGCCACAATGGAACAGATGCTTGTTGAATTGGTTTGTTTAACATGCAGTAGGACACATCATGAAGGCTCATTCTGAGGCCTTTATGTTATCTTCTGAAAGTGTGTGGCAGCAGCAGGTCAGTGGTTTAAAATGAATGAAATAAAATTAAACTGAACATCTGAAATGACAAATCATGTATTTGTTGTCAGCAAATATTTATTATTCACATTATTCACATTATTTTTATTACATCGGTTTGTTTACAAAAATGCATAGAAAGGTGTTTACCTTTAAAATGTGATTAGGAAATTAGTCAGCAACTGTGTGTGTGTGTATGTGTTTGTGTGTCTTTCAGCTGCTCCAGGTGAGTCTGAACCCTGAAGGCAGGGTGGCGTACTGGGCTCGGAAAACCACGTAGACTTGATGGGAGGAGGCCGTGAACGGAGCGATGTTGGTTTCCTGAACAAACAACACAAAGAGGACAAACTATCATTCACAGTCCTTCATTAACACACATATGTATATACAGTATATAAGTTATATATATAGTATATGGCTGAGAAATACACAGGAGAGCACAGTATCTCACTCATATCTCTAATATGTGGACTGATAATCAACATTTTTATCCAGAAATCTCTCACACTGACTCGTCGTGACTCGCTCCATGTTTTTGTTGATCTGACATCATGAGGCTATTTAACTGATACCTCCTCACATATAGTCGTCTTCATGCAGGATCAGAACACACTTTGCTGTTCCAAAACTTCTCTTCTCTTCTACCAATATTCCAAGTTCAGCAGCAGAAAACACTTTGTTTAGCATTTCTTCCCCAGACTTGTGCAACTCACGTCAAATCAGCCCTGAAATGGGATCTCGTTTAGCAGCATGTTGATGGAGCTGTGCTGTTAAACACTGTATCAGAGTCAGGTTCCACCAGCTTAGCTGTGTGCTCATTAAAGGGAACTGGAGTGATGTTGGGCTCATTTACATCTAGAGTCTTAAAACACCTCATTAAGTTTAAAAAGTGTTTTTATCTGCCGGTGACAGGCTTCGTAAATATCCCCCTAAGTCCTTGGACACACCAGAAACGTTAGGAGAGCTTGGCGGCAGCATAGGATGGTGGCTGCATGAGTCACGCGTCGGGCATTCACACCAGCTGCATTTCAGCTGCGTGTCTGCTGCGTTTCTGCAGCTGCTGCTGTCAGCCCTTTCTTTCTACATAGAGTTTGCCTTTTAATGGCCATTTCATTTAATTATAAATATAATTTATATTTATTTTAGACAGAGAAAGGTTAAGAAACGTGTGGTAATTTGTAAAAAAATAGTAATAATCCACAATTAAAACTCCGTACTATATTCATTCATGGAGCTCTCCAAGTACCTGCATGTTCTGGAACACTGTCCGGCACATATTTCAGAATAAAAGCCTCGTGTTAAAAAATGAAAGAATTCTGCGTACAGAAAAAAACGCTCAGGAGGCTTTTATTTCGAAATGAAAGCAGCAAGTGTTGATTTAAACCCCATACTTCACAATTCATGAAGCTCTCTAAGTCACTGCATGTTCCACAGCACTGACTGCTCATATTTCAGAATAAAAGTCTTGTGTTAACAAATGAAGAAATTCTGTCCGCAGAAAAAACGCTTGAGGGCTTTTATTTTGAAACGAAAGCAGGGAGTGTTGATTTAAAAATAAGTCTCTACTTTTTTTTCATCTCCGTAACATATTCTACAGTTAGACATTGGAACTGTAGTAATCTTGCTGGTATGATGTCAATATACTGTCAATAGATCACCTTCACTGTCTGTGACATATTCTACAGATGTTTAGACATTGAAACTGTAGTAATGTAGCTGATATGATGTTAATATACCGTCAATAGATCACTTTCACCGTCTGTTGCTGCTGTGAGACGCGTATGGCATGTGTCAAAAATAGGCGACAACTCCATTCTCTTGAAGAGACGCAGCTGAGACACGCGGGCAGTGTGGCTGCTCTAACCTGTTAACACGGACGCCGAAATAAAAGACAACAGGTAACGCAGCCGCCACGCGCTCCTGACGTTCCTGGTGTGTCCGGGCTGTCAGTTTGCATTCCAGGTGAAGTATCGACTGCTTCTATCTCGGGTTACGTACCACTCCACAGTAAGGTCCAACAGGCGGTGACGAGGCGTCTGGGCCATTATACAACTTCAAGAAGTTGTTCTGGCAATCTCCAGGGTCGTCAATGCTGATCTGGGCAAAGGTGATGGTCACCACACGACCTCTGGGTGCCATGATGCCCCATTCACAGTCGGTACCGTTGGGATAGGTGCCTGGGTAGTTGGGACTGGAGAATGAGCCATGGTCTCCATACAGAGTACCACCACAACCTGGTACACAAACATATTAAACAGAGATGCTTCAGATGAGAGGAAAACCGGGGAAGCAAACAGGAAGACATGTGCTCCCAGGCAGTAGTGTTATTACAAGCAGTGATAAGCATGAAAAAAACAGCAGCACATAAAGATACACCAAATACAACGTGGAGAATAACAGCCCTGCCATCCAACTTTCGCAGACAGAACCTGGACTCATCACTGAACATGACATTCCCCCACATGTTCAGGTTCCATTGTCTGTGTTGTCGACATCAGCGCAAACGGGCTTGACGGTGAAGTGCAGTCATTGCAGGCTTCCTGGTAGCCTTATGAGCTCTGAGATTGGCTGTTCCTGACCGTCTGATCAGAGATATGTATGCCATAACGTCCTGCAAACCTTGCCTGCAAATCTCTAGAAAGACAGCCTACGGTTCCTCAGTGCTGTTAGGGTGATGAACCGGTTTCCTTGGGGTGTCTTCCTGGGACGCCCACTTCGCAGTCCGTCTTTTACATCACCGGTTTCACGGAACTTGGCCTTCAGTTTGGAGATGGTACCAGGGCTGACTCCAAATAATGCCGCAACTTGGTTTAGCGGAACACCAGCTTCAACTTGTCCTATCGCACGGGCCTTTTCCAGATTAGACAAACGTGGCATGCCGATGCTTGGAGTAGACACCAAATGATCACTTTAGTAGGGCGTAGCACGCAGCAGGCCCCATGCACACAGGTGATCAAAATAAGAGTCAATACCAACAGCAGAATACACTGTTTAGCATTGGCAGAGAATTTTGGCAAATTTCCCTTGGGTGCTACCCACATAATCAGCTGTGCTGCTCATCCCACAAACGCATGATCCTTACAAGTTGGACATCATTGTGAAGATAAATAAACAGGCTTTCCAACGATGTAAAATACAATGCCAATTAGCATTGTAACAACAGAGAAATAATCCACCAAATACAAATTTCCAAATTTTTCAGAGTTTACATGCATTTGTCTTTTTACCTTTTTAAACATTACCTATGTCAGCTACAATGAGCTAGAAATGATGAATCTAGCATGTTTTGTAAGTTAACTAAACAGTCAGTTTGTAGCTTCAATTCACAATGACTGGTAGAATGTTTCTGTGTTGCTCATAGTGTTAACACTAGACTAGCATTAGACTACAGACTGACAGCGTTTCAAACTGAAGACAAAGACATTAGGGGACTGCAAGCAGACAGGGTCTACTGAAAGACAGATCTAGTGTGTTTGGAGCTTGGTTCATACATTTTGGCTTCTGTTGCTTCAATTTTGACAATTCATAAAAATAAAAAAAGTTTAACTCCTGCAGGTTATTTTATGAAATTGCAATACTAAATTGCTTAAATGCCCCTTAAACTTAAAACAGAAACAGAGGTCAGGTATTCAGGGAGATCCACAGAGAGAATCTTTTTTTTTTCTAAACAAAATGGGATTTCTCTGTTTTGTATGTATGAGAGCTTTGGATTTCCACCATGAAATCCATTGTGTTTTTACCATAGACTGTAATGAAGAAGTGTATGTAGTCACCATGCCATCACCAATTGGTTTGTGGACTGGTGAACTGGTTTTGGCCGTCGCCATCTTGGAGCAGGTAGAGCCAATCGCAACCGAACGCTGAATAACACATTTTCAGGCGCAAACGTGCTAAAGATTAAAACACGGACAACTCCCAGACCGGACAACGTCGTGGTAGTGACCTGTCAATCACAAGGTAGCCGCCACGGCCTAAAGCATCCCCTGCTTTATGGTCTATCTGACTGTAAATGGGACCATAATTTACTAAATGATCATCATGCTGTTTTGAAGAAGACTTGAAACTAGCGACTGACACCATAAACTCATGTTTACAATGTTTACTGAGGTAATAAATCAAGTGAGAAGTAGGCTCATTTTCTCATAGACTTCTATACAATCAGAGGAGTCGCCCCCTGCTGGCTGGTAGAAAGAATGCAAGTTTAAGGCACTTCAGCGTTGGCTTCACTGTTCAGGTTGGCTTTCAGCTTCTCACCAACTGCCGAAATAACACACCGTGGAGGGACCAGACCCATTGAGAAAACAGATTTTAGACGTATTACTTGGTGACAGCAGCTGCTCTGGTGTTCGGTTACCTGTAAGCTCTCGATGTTTCATAGAACCTGCTTTGAAATCATGTGTATAAAACAGTTGAGCTCTGACCGTTAGCGGAGGATGTCCACGTGGCCTCGAAGCCAGCATGGACGAATGAGGCGTCACTCTTGAAGCGTAAGTAGAGCTGGTTGGATCGTGGGAAGACGGGGCTGGGCAACGTGCTGCCGCAGAACCGACCAATCAGCTGGGAGTCCGCTGTGCTGCCATTACGGATCTGAGAGACAACAAATAGATCCCTCATGAAGACTTGCTGTATGGTCAAAGGTACACGGACTTAGTAGAAGTAGATAGTACTACTACATAATACTACATAGTACTACATAGTAGTGGATATAGAAACAAGAAATAAGCATACAGGATATGATCACCTGAAACTAAGAATAGTTATGTTAATGTTATCTTGGAATGAGCCGTGAAACCTCTGCTGGTCTGGAGGAGCTTAAACGTCTCCTGAACATTCACTGATATTCTCAGAGCTAAACTAACTCTGTCTTCTGCTCCACTAGCTCACTAGTCCTCACACTCATATTCACCGCCGCTCTCTCTCTCTCTCTTGCTTCACCACTCACTTCCCGCACACACATTCTGGTTCTGCTATTGTCTAAATGACCTACGCTGCTCTGACAACAGCTCTAGAGACATTCAGGTTTTCGTGTCAGCCACCGTAGTTGTCCTACACCAGGGGTCAGCAACTTTTACTATCAAAAGAGCCATTTTAGGCAAAACAAAAAAAAAAGATATCTATCTGGAGCCGCAAAACATTTGAGCATTTTGAGGGAAAAGAAGTCGGAGATTTCCAGAATAAAGTCGAAATATTACGAGAATAAAGTCATAACTTTACAAGAAAACAGAAAATAACACGTAAAATTACTACTTTACAATAAACTGGGAAAAAAAGTTCGGAAACATGTGTGTCGTTGGAAACCCCAGCTTTCCAGCGATGTAAAATACAATGGCAATTAGCATTGTAACAACAGAGAAATAATCGACTAAACTAAAGTTTCCGCACTTTTTTCCCCAAGTTTACTATGACTTTATTCTCATAATATCATGACTTTATTCTCAAAATCTCAAATTTATTTTTTTTCCGCAATGTGGCCCTAATACTGTCGTACCATAGACCTACAACAATGATAAATAAAAATGAAAATGTAAACAAAAAACAGTTATTACTTTTTTAAAATGGTTGCTGACCCCTGTCCTACACACTGAGCACACAGGAGAGGTTTCAATTTGCAAACTCACTGCTAGATGCCACTTAATCCTACACACCATTCCGTTGAACAACACTTTGATTATTGCATATGCGATTATACATGGGCCATATTGTAAGATGATATGGCAAATATATATATTTGATATAAATATGTCTCTGCATGTGTGCTGGTTGTTTTACCTCCAGGTAGTCAAATTGACATTGGCTGTGGCTCTCCACATTGAAGCTGTTAAAGAAGAAGGAGATGTAGTTGTTGGGTGGTGCCTTGAGGATGATGATGCAGTCCACGTTGTGGGGGTAGAGGTCAGGCCAGCCCGGGCTCTTCAGGTAGCCATATTGCTGTTCGTAGGTTCGGCTACAGCCTGGAAATCACCACCAGCACAGTCAGAGCACATATCTGGACCTAAGTTCCCTCAGTACACATCACCCCCCTCTATTTCAAAACCAGCTGAGCAGTTTCCATTGGGACCATTTCTTCAGGCAACAGTGTAATGTGTGGATTATCTAGAGAAACATGGACACTGTTTTTGGAGAGACATGTTGACTTTTATCAAATGAGATGCATTCAGCTCCACCGTACTGGGATGAAGCCAGAAATCTCACAACCTGGAACATTAAATCAAGACTATATGCATGGATCGAACCATCCAAACATGTTTTCTTTTCTGTAATTTGGGTGACCCAACCTTTCAAAACAGACAGCACTGATAAGTAGTTGATAAGTGTCGGTCAGTGAAGCGGAGCTGACTGGTGGGAAGGTGTTACTGGTACATACGGGTCAAGGTTTCCAGACATTAATCTACATTCTCTTCTTTGCACACACACACATTTCAAGCCACAGACTGTTAAAGGAAACTAAGTAACAGTGCCTCTACTTGAGCAGGATATCTTGCTTTCGTTTGTCGTCTAGCTTCTAGTTTTCTACTGATACGTACTGGCGATCTGAAAGGTGACGCTCAGGCCATTTCCTGCCATGAAGGTGTCAGATCTGAAGTCCATGAGGATTGTTCTGCCGTAGCTGTAGAAGTCTGGTGGATGGTCATCTGATGCACAGAACTTATGTGACTGCCCGTAGTCTCCCTGGAAACACAAGAATCACCTAATTCAGAATAAATGCGACAATACCGTAGCTGTGCAGGAACTGATACATCCCATAATCCCTCCCCTCTCTCCACTGATTGAGAGTGCCGTCACTCCCAACATGTTCAAAGCAACTCTGGTTGGTTCTGGCTGATTGAAAGCCGTCACCGAGACACTATTGAATCCATCTGCTCAGTGGGTCCTGTCAGCATGTCAGGATCCATCAGGAAGTGAACAGGACTTCAAACCCTAACCCTTCACCGTACCAGGGGCTGAGCTGATCTCTGAGCCTCCTCACTCATGTTAACACTCACCACAGGCCAGTCCTTCATCTCCAGGTAGTTTCTCAAGCAGCTCTGGCTGGGCTGGAGGGCAAAGGTCTGGACCGACACCCGGATGGTTTCCTGGGCTGGAGCATCCAGGATCCAGCGGCAGGACGTGTAAGGAGGATAGGCATTGGGGAAGGAAGGGGATGTCAGGGTCTGGACGGCGGTTGTGGCGTTCACAGTGCCACCGCAGTACACTGAAGGAAGGCAGACACATTGAGAGGGTTGGGAAATGCACAAAATGATTCACCAGTTTCCAGCGACTTAGTGCAGAATGCATGATTTGTATGTACGACCAGCAGCTCTATAGCTCACTCTGTCAGTCAGTCGGTCGGTCCACAAAAACACCCACCCTTTGGTGACCACAGATTTCGCCCTAGGAGGCTGGAATTAGGCATGGACGTCAAGTGTATGGGTGTGAAGGTGTCTGTTTCTGTTCATTCAGTGGCCTATAACTCCTGAACAGATTCATGTACCATGGCCAAACTCATGAACCATGGCCTCCCAATGAGGCAGCTGCAGACGGGTATTCGAACACAGTCATTTCGGGGATTAAGCATTGGTTTTAATGGAGCAAGATGGTGTCGTACAGTTAAAATCTTTTCAGATAAAAATGAACTGTAAAGTCAAGCAGACTGCAGTATAGTACAGAGAGAGTAGAAAGGGTCTTACGCGGCACAGCTCTGTAGGTAGCGTTGAAGCCTCGTTTCTCTACTGAGCTATCGGTGACAAGGTGAATAGTCAGGAAGTTTCCGCTCGATACAAAATAAGAAGGGATGAGGTTTCCGCAAAATGTCCCAACCAGAGGGAAGTTAATGTTGTCTCCATCATACACCTGTCAGAGATACACAAATATTAGGACAGGAACAAGACAGAGCAAATACATTTCAGTCATAGTATTATTACCAACCTGGTGTTGTCCTACATACAGTAGGACAATGTGCATCAACAACGTAGTACTCTCACTAGTTCACACCAGCAACATACACATGGAAGCATCATGCACATCAACTGAAGTTATGATCAGAATGGATATCATTTCTTGTGAATTGTTGCAACATAACAGAACAGAACAATGTCGATGGTCAGTAAGTAATGAAAGAAAAGTTAAGGGCTTCTCTACTTTGACACGGTCGTAGCGGCAAGAAGAGGAGCTCTCGAGGTCAAAGGTTTCGAAGGTCAGGTTGACAGCCTTGTTGACTGGCATCTCAATAGTCCACAGGCAGTCCATCCTGGGCTCATAGCGCCCATCCAGGTTTGTATCCGGAGAACCAAACATGCCCATGGGCATGGACAGGTAGCCACCACATCCCTGAGCGGGACCTGCAGGTGGTTCAGAAACAAACACTTAGCCAACACCTCCAAAACTCTGATTGTCTGACAGGTTCAACGGATTGATGTGCAAATCCACAGAAACACAAATATTCACAGTAGATGAATTTATGTTTATGGATATATAAATGTTAACATAACTATGGATGCAATACCTTTAATGCCCGGTTCAGACTACACAATATCAGCCCGATTATATTCCGACACGGACATCGTAGGGGATCGGGAACGATAAATGAGTGTTGTGTGCGAAAATTGATCCTTGTCTCATGTAGCGTGTCATAGTACACGACAACCGAAGCCACGTCTGAGACGCCCCATGACACCCCGAGGAAAAGTCTAGCCTGTCAGAATTTTTCGTCTTGACACGTCTAGTGTGACATCTCCAACGACGCGTTCCTTTGCGTTGACCAATCAAGTGCTCTATCCAGCGCGCAGTCGCAGTCAGGTCACTTGGTAATAAACAAACATGGCGAAAAGGAAGAGGGATGCCGAGTTTGCTGCCGTCAGGTGGGACAACAAAACTGACTGAAGTATGGATAGCCCATACCGTCCTCTCTGTGCCACCCAGGAGACCATCCACAACCATTTTTTCTTTCTTTTTTTTTTCTTTTCGCAACACAAGACCCCAGCTTCACACACAACGCTTCTGTCGCCATGATTAACAGTTGCTTCAACTGCCTCCCCGATGACGTCTGAACTTGCGCATGATCGTGGAATACAACGTGCTGTGTTTGTTCGTGGTCATACATGTAGTCTTGCCAGTCACCCGACCAAGACACTGCAAGAGTTTATGGCGCTGTGATTGTTAGATTTTTTTTATTGCATGTTTTATTGCATGCATGAGCTTTCTATGAAATGGAAATAGCTCCTCAATCATCACAAACTCACATAATACCCCTTTCACACCGAGGACTCAACCAGGGTTGAACCAGCATTGAGTCTGAAAGAGTTAACCCGCATTGACTGACTCAGCTTCGCGACCCAGGTCAAGAGGTGGGTCGGATCAGGGTCACACCAGGGTCAGACGAGGGTCAAACCAGGGTCGATTTCAATGTGTACGTCACGCACCAGGGTCGCTAACAACCGAGGCAGGACTAATCTAATTGGGGGGCGGAGGGGCACGGTTGAAACAATTGTCACAGGTCGCTGTAGCTCAAACAAGCGGTGCGACGTACGGCAGCAGGAATGTTTTGAGGTGCGGGAGCTGCTGGCCATCCGCACAACGTAGCCTAGTGAACATAGGAAGGCTGCTGAATGAGAGAGACATCCGCTGCTACGTTACAAGGAAACACACCGTTTAAACTACCAACCTACCGAGTGCCTCACTGTAAACAGCCCTCCAGCCAATCCCATTCACCGAGGCGTCGGTCCTGAACACGATGAACAGCTGGTTGGTGGAGGAGCGCAGATCGGGTGGGAGCACTGTACCACAGAACTTCCCCAGCAAGGGCGCTAAGGTGTCCTGTCCATCATACACTGCCACGTAGTCATAGCGACAGGAAGACGACGCCTCCAGGTGGAAGGTGTTGAACCTGTAGAGAGAGCCATTGTCATGTCAGTAGCCATTTTTGGCAAAATTTCATTGCACTGAAAGGAATTTTTGTTTGACAAAAAACTTAAAGAAATTCCTCTCTCTGTGAAAAGCTATGTGTGAAATATGTTTGTGAAGGTTCTCAGTCATCCAGGTCATGGTATCCGAGTAAGGATTAAATCAGCAGCAACTAGACTTAGTTTAGATTCTTGAAGACGTTTCACTTCTCTTCCAAGAAGTTCCTTCAGTTCTGGCTGAATGGTAGGGGAACCCAGGAATTTAACCTCCGTGGGGTGGTTTGAAAGAGGAGTGAAGAGGCCATCTATGCCAAAGTAGAGAAGCCATCACTCAACAGAGGTGGAGGCCTAAAGCTATGACCAATCTTCCACCTACAATGCTGTCCTGGCATCCCTGCCAAGGAGATCAAACAACCATTCACACTTGACCGCACCGGACAGCCATTCACACCTGGCATCGACTGACTCTAACGACCTATAACTATAGTCGCCACACCTAGGAGCACTAATGTACTGAGTGGTTACTATTTTGCTGCTAACAACCCCACAGAGGTTGAATTCCTGGGTTCCCCTACCATTCAGCCAGAACTGAAGGAGCTTCTTGGATGAGAAGTGAAACGTCTTCAAGAATCTAAACCAAGTCCAGTTGCTGCTGATGTATGTGTGAAATACACTTTCAGTTTCCCGCTGGAGTCCTGCAAGCCTTACTTGAGATCCAGCACTCTGTCTGGCCGGGCCATGATGTGGTAGGTACAGTTGATGTTGTGGTGGTAGTTGGTCTCGGAGAGTGCTGGACTGCTCAATGAACCCATAGTACTGTTGAAGAATCCACCACATGCTGTAGACACACACACACACACAAGGACTTTGTTACTGTGACTTGTATTGGACAATTACTGCATGAGCAGTGCAGTGGTTTTCCCCGGACCTTGACCTCACTATATGGCTGGTCTTGTACTGTAGTAGGGTCAGACTTGGGGCTCGCTGCAGTTGTGAGATTCTGTGAAGCAGTCCTTCAACTTGGACAACAAACTTTTGACAGTTGTCTTTGTCCAAAGTCTCTGTTGATGGCTTAATTTGCTCATATCGGAATTATTTCTCCTCTCGGTTACTTACGAATGGCTCTGTATTGTGCCATGAAGCCACCGTCGGTAATCACAGAGTCCGAGTAGAAGTGGAGTAACATGGGGCCAAAGCTGGAGAAGGGCCCCGGGATGTTGCTGCCACACAGAGTGGCCACAGCAGAGCCACCGGTAGCCTGGCTGTAGATCTTCAGCCCATCGTACTGACAGGTGGAGTGTGCTGGACAACAGACAGACAGGACACATACCCGTCAAATAACAACCAGCACAAGACATTTATTTACAAAAATGAGTCTTTGTCCGTCTTGCTGCTATCGCTACACTTGCCTTCTATTTGGAAGGCCTGGAAGGTGAGGATGACCACGGTCTGCTCTCCAGCGTCTATGGTGTAGTTGCAGTTGGAGTAGTTGGGGTAGTCGGCTGGATAATTGGGAGAAACCACGCGGCCGCTGGAAGCTGCGAAGTTTGCGCCGCACCCTGATGAACAGAAGACATCAGAATTGGCCACCTCATACCTCATCTAAGTTAAGACAGATGTCCTCTGAAAGCTGGGATTAAAGCTACTCCTCACTGTGACGACAATACAGATGAATCTGAAACTGGAAAGGACCTTCATTGCTGTAGGTAAAACATCTTCTACATCTTCTTCTCATCTAAGAGGAGATGACTTGTGAACAAACACAGGTACCTCACATTCAGATTCAGGATGGTCTTTATCAACAGCATGACGCAGTCTTGGCTGCCTGGTTCTTACTGGTGCTGAAGGAGGCTGAGAAGCCTCTGCCAGGAGCTTCGGTGGCCTGGAATCGACTTGTGATGATGTTATATGGAGCGATGACGGGCCCCGGGGCCACTGAGCCACAGCCTATTGACAGCAGAGCCTCAGGATTTTGGGTCTGACCTGACCACACCTGTAGGAAAAAATGTATAGTGATTCAGAAACGTACTGAACACATCTGAAATATTCATTTGACAACTTTGTGCAAAGTACAATCAGAGGCAACTGTCTGGATTGTATAGGACAAAAATATCAAAAACATAATGTACAGATCATGTTATGCTTGAGGAAACGGCGAGGCCCGGACGGGGAGCGCTGTAAAGCTGCGGCTGCAAGCCACCTTTGCCCCGAGCCTTTCCAAGCCAACCTAGAGCCGGTCGCGGCGTACCGCCTCGTATGTGGGAGTTCCCAGCCTGCCGTGTGTCGCTCACACCCTCCAGCTGGCTGTTAATGAGGGTCTTTTGGCACAGAGAAGTACTCGTATCGGTACTCGGTATTGGCGAGTAGGGATGTCACGGTACCAGAAATCTGGTAGTCGATACCAATACCAGTGAATTTACACGATTCTCGATACCAATTCGATACCAAGGTAAAAAAAATTAAAAAAACAAATAAATCCCATGTAATTCAACATGCACTCCTTTATTAAAACATTTGGACATTACAAAAAAAAGAGGCATGTAGCCTTTAAGTAATAAATAAAAAGAAACGTCTATTAACATTGCAAAACAGAACAGTGGCATGAAGCCTTCAAGTATTTAAAAGAAACGATATTGTCTGGGTGTCTGTCTTTGAGTTGCTTTGCAAAATTGGAAGTATTTCCTCCTTCGGAAAGAAAAGTACGACGGCACCGTTACTGCACCACATACTGGTTTTTGCGAATCTATTATTACTCTTTGTAAATCCGCCTCGAACGCAAAGTACTTCCATACCCGACTCTTACTATTTGTTTTCTCAACGAGTTGAGGCGGAGGTAGCGCTGCAGCAGCTGCCATCTTCCACGTCTCGTGTTGTTGTTTTTTTCCGTACTGTTACAGCGTTCTTCTTCTTCCTTCATTTCACGGCAGATGAGAACATTTGTAAGCGTATACTGCCCTCATTAGATCCGGAAGAATCACATCTCCAGTACCTCCGCTCCGGTACCAAATGACCATTACAGGCAGAAGAAAACGAAGTACCGTCACATTTTTTGAATTTTGGTACCGAGTTGGTGCTGAAGTATCGGTTCTCGTGACATCCCTATCGGCGAGTACCCAAATGTAAGTACTTGTCCTCGGTCTGAAAAAAAGTGGTATCGGTGCATCCCTAGTTTCTACTAACTTCATCTACTGTTGTAATACACTGACTATGGAGAAGTAGCTCATACAACCCCACTGAGAAACCCCTGAACTATCCCTTTAAGCTAATGTTGGCAGTGTAGCATTACTTTCTCTATAAAGCAGCTGGTGGGAGCATCATAAAGAAACGGCAGTCTGTATTTCTTCTCTTACTAACACATAATTTTTTGTGACACATGTTTCTGCTGAAGTTCAGTGCTGGTACCTTGACGTAGCTGCTCTGGCAGGTCCCAGAGCTGACTGGAATCTCGAAATTACTGTTGAAGCTCATCTCCAGGTGGTTCCCTTCATGGGCAATGATCCGCCAGGAACACTCCACATTGGCTGGGAAGTTCTGGGGATAGTTTGGAGACTTGATTGTTCCCGAATCAGCATGGATCACCCCTCCACAGCCTGGCCGGAAAACAATAATTTGACTTTATACAGCGCATGTATAAATGATCGTACAAATAATATGAACGAAAGATTGAGAACACTGATACAAAGCAGACTGTAAAACCAAAAGTCAACGTTGATTTATCTTTGTTTCCTAATCCTAACAGAGTAGTTCTGTTTTAAACTGTTTCAAACTGCGACCGTAATCCAGGATAAAAACAAGCTTCCCTCGAAATGTAATTGGGAATGCAGTTTAGTTGTATGGGAACATCATTTTGTAGGAGACGGGGTTGTTTTGATGCATATCTATACTCCTCTTTGTACTTCTATCACCAGGGGCAAACTGGGATTGAAAGCCAGGGACTTTGAGATGGAGAGGCCCTTTAATGCTTGTGCCCAAATTTTTTGGGAAGCAATTTTATCAATATTTGAATGAATCATCTGATTCAGATTGCATTGATAATTAGACGACGCCAACAAGTTCACTCAAATATTGATAACATTACTATATATATAAAACATATGCATATATTTTTTACTAGAGCGAAACTCCGATGTCCAAGTGAAAGTGAAGACAGGAAGAGACGCTCCCAGCTGCCGCTCGCCACGGCAGCGTTCTGTGCAGCCTCTCCGGGTTCCCGGCCTCAACACAACGACTGCTGATGACTTTTTCCTGCTAAATGAGCTTCCATGCGCCCTGCCTATCACAGCTAATCACATGTGCAGCATGTTATTGTTGAGAGTCTAAACCCACCTGAGGAATCAGCAGACCAGGAGGCCAGGAAGCCTCCTCTGGACACACTATGGTCAGCCAGGAACACCACAGCCAGCTTGTTAGATCCTGACTGGATGGTTCCTGGGGAGGTGGTCCCACAGTACTGGCCGATAACGGGGGAGCCGGGGGATCCTCCATTGAAGATGGTGACAGAGTCCCAGCCACATTGAGAGTGGGGCTCCAGGTTGAAGTAGCTGAAGGTTAGCTGCAGTAAGAAACCGAGAAAATGTTCAGTTCCTCAGGTTTAACAAACCTCAGCAATATCTGAACACTAAACAGCAGCACACTGATTCTATTTCACTGGAGTTGTTCAATGCTGACCAGCTGAAGGTAATACTGGGAAGTCCACAGTGGCCGTCTGATACTGGGAAGCTCCCATTAGCCAAAATTAGAGGATTGTGACTGTACAGGACCACTGACAGTGTCAATCTGCCTTTGCAGTGTAGACCTCCCACAACCACAAACCATTTTAGGCTGCAATAACAGCACCTGACTCCCTGGTGCATTATCATGCCATTACATAATAATATAAAATGCAGGTGTCTTCAGTTACATATGGTACATTTGTGCTAAATATCTAAATTGTGTATTGTTTAGTTCTAACTCACACAGGCTCCGCCCCTCTACTGGTCTCCTCCAAACACACGCATGTGTTCGCCTACTGAGATTTGGTTAAACGTAGCTGGCCAATCAGGACGCGCCTATCGTGTGTCCCACAGTATATAAGGCGGCGTCCAGCGCTGTCTGTATCCTATACTCACAGTCACATGATATTGATCTTTGCCCAGTTATGTTGGCTTTTTTAAAGTTTCTTTATTTTAATTTATTTATTTATTGTATCTATTTATTTATTTTGTATTTATTTTTTTTTATTTATTTTTTTTATCCATATTTTTTTTTTATTTTGTTATGAGGAAGAGGGAGAAAAAAAATGAGAAAAAAAAAAAAAAAATGGCCAGGCATGGGCCATGCTGCCTCACCACCAGCTGGGCTCTCCCTCCATCTCCACTCTCCTCCCTCCAATGAAAAGGGCAAAAGCCCTGAGCTATCGTCCAGGCTCACAAATTTACGTTAAGATCAAATGCCAATAGCGGTGGGTTCACTTCCGACGCTTATATGAGATCGGCCGTCTAAGTCCCCTCTCCGGCCGCCAACGCTCCGCCGCTGTCTCTGCTCATCCCTGCTGAGGCACTGACTTAGTTATGTGTGTGATTTGATGTTGGTGTGGCCAGTAAAGCCCTTTCTAGTAAACGCCTGGCTGGATGGCTTTGAGGATGCATCTCCTAAGCCTATAGGCAGGTGGGAAGAGACCCTCCTACGCTCTACATGTGGCATAGCAGTGTCGGCAGCCTTGTTCAGTGGGTTGAGCGTCGAGGACATGTGTCCATGACATGGTCAACGCCCTCAGGGTAAGTAAATAAGACTCTATGAATAGAAGCATCATAGTGAAAGCAAACACAGACAGTATGTCAGTGTAAATCCCTTCCATTCTTTGAGTTCAGCCCATTCACCAGGCCATGGTGCAGACTCACCGTAATAGTGTGGCCCGCTGGGGCCTCTAGTAGCCAGGCACAGCGACTGGGGCTGGGGTAGATGTTAGGGTAGTTAGGAGTGGATAACACCCCCCCTTCACCTGCCTGCCAGCCTCCGCACTCTGCAAAGAGAGAATGATCCATATAAGGACTGTGATGGTAACATTACGACTGCTGGATTAAACAATGCCATACTTAAGTCTTACCAGAGAACATGTACTTGGCCTTGAAGCCCAGGTCTCCCTGGGAGGCGCCAGTCGTGAAATGGACATAGAGCTCTGGGGTAAAGACCACAATGGGAAGGTTGGGGGTGGTCTGCCCACAAAACTTGGCCAACAAATCCCCATCTGAGTCACCTAAGGGAGGGAGTAGAACTTTTAACAAAAGAAACACTTCAAGACAGGTATAATCCATCTATCTCTCGAGGGACTCTGGTGATTTCCAGGAGGGTGGCGAGTGATGAACTCAGCTGTCAACGCCTTTTCTAAAAACTATGGCTGCCATAGCAGACACTGCAGTAGAAGTACTACCTTTTCTAGTCTAGGATTCTGACACCCCAGATCTGATCCTGATCCTACATCCTGTAGCCGGTTTCTCTCTCTGTGTGGCACTCACCTAAGCGGAACTGGAGGTAGTCTGACTCGCAGGTCTGGTGGTTCTCCAGGTGCAGGTCTTCTATCAGCACCACAATAGAGGAGTTGATGTGCCGTGGGTTCTGGATCAGCCACTCACAGTTGAGGTTGTTGCTGTAGTTGGACACCAGGTACCCAGGAGAAGTGAAGTTCCCGCCCGCTTGGTTGTTCAGGACTCCACCGCACTCTAACGTGGGAGCACAAAGAGAGGCATGCACACAACTTGTCTTGAAACATCTGTCTGTATGACGCAAATAACAGCAGAACATACAGCATCCTCCAAAGTAACCACACCTTTCTAGTAAAGTTTCAACAAAAACTGAACTTTAGAGCATTTATTTATTAGACTGCATTAAGTGTAAGTGTCTTTACTAAGTGTAATATACTTTCTTCAGTGTGTTTGCATTGGTGCCAGTGTAGTCACTTAAATAAACTCTGGTGCTGGACATGTAGGAGTAGATAACCTAATTTAAGAAAACAAAGAGTGTTTAAGAACCTCATGATCTTGGACTGGGCTTGGTCCACCTGATATTCTTGGAGCCCACCCACAGTAGGATGTCTGGCTATGCTACTCACTGCTAGTCCCAGTGATGGTTACCTGAGGCTGGTAGCAGAGCCATTCACTCAAAGCCAAACCCTCACAGTCTGTCCTCAGAGTCAGACCGGAGCAGTTTATTCTGAGTTACACCACTTACACAAAGTTAAATAGCCTGCTGAATACCCACCGCTCCTCAGGGAATCTGAAAACTGCAAAAACCTCACACACTACAACTTAAAACCAACTCATCACATTGATATATGTTCTCATCATTTCTTTACAGTAGTTGCCACAAACTGATGTTTTGTCACTGATATCTGGCAGTAACCCTGGTTTATGATACCTAGCTTGAGGGCAACTTTCTGCTTTACACATATCTTTAAGCACATGGCGAGGTATGGAAGGAGGTGTTTTAGATTATCATAAATATATTATACTGGAGGTAGTAATCCAGGTTTGGAGTATTATCTAACCTGCAGGCTCTTCAGAGGAGTAGGTAGCCATGAAGCCACCGTTGGACACTGAGGCGTCGGTGCGGAACACAACGGTCATGGTGTTGCCGGAGGAGCGCACCTGTGTGCCAGCTGGTACCGTACCACAGAATCTCTGCAGGCGAGGGGCATCGGCCGCCAAGCCGTTCAGTACCTAGAGAAGACACAGAGGTTATCACAGAGACACGGAGATATCGGGTTTTCCTCTGGAGTTCTGCTGTAAATGTTGGTATGAGCATTGTGAATGTGGGACGACACAAAGAGGGTTTAACAGTGATTGGAACTGACTCATCAGTAATGTAATTAATTTGCTGGGTGACAAGCATGAAAACATCAATTATGAATTCCCGTGGTGACCAACTACATCGTTGTTTAATATGAGAATGTAAATGAGGACAGTGAAGAAAGATGAGGACATATTGGTAGAAAGAAGGACTCACATCAACGTAGTCAAATGTACAGGAAACACCAGAAGCCTCCAGCCGCAGGTCATTGATGGTGAGCGTGACCCGGCGGTTTGGTGACACCACCAGCTCCCAGCGACACAACCGGCTGTGTGGGTACAGGTTGGGGTAATTGGGGGAGGAGATGGTTCCTGAGGGAGCGTTCAGCTCTCCTCCACAGACTGCCGTAGGAGGAGAGGAAATGTAAAACAAAAGAGAGACATTCAACATGACAAATGAATAATTTATTTATCTCTGTGAGCGTAAAGTAATAAATACACTCAACTTTTAGACAGCGAATATGGGGCCGTTAAATGTTTGTACCTTCAACGCTGGCTTCAAACATCAGACTGAAGCCAGGTGCATTTGTGCTGGAGTCGCTCACAAACTTCACATAGGCAAAACTGTCAGACGTGTCCATGGAAGCCGGAAGGCTACTGCCGCAGTGTTTGCCCAGTAGGCGCCCTACACACACACAGTACAACACAGGACATGTATGTGATAGAGGGTCTATGACGTACCTCTGCAGTCATTTCTCCCTCTATTTCTGTCTGTTTCATTTCATTCTCATGAAGAAATATAAACATATGTTGGGAAATAAATGCACACTATGATGTGAGTGCTACTTAAAACTCACTGGTAGACGCGTTAGGCCCGTTACACACAGGGAATGTCAAGAGTGCATTGCGGCTGCATGGCGTGGTGGCTGCATGATTCACACGTCGGGTGTTCACACCATCTGCGTTTCAGCTGCGTTTCTGCTGCTACTGCAGCTGCTGCTGCAGCTGCTGCTGTCAGCCCTTTCTTTCTACATAGAGTTCGCCTTTTAATGGCCATTTCATTTCATTATAAATATCATTTATATTTATTTTAGACAGAGAAAGGGTAAGAAACGTGTGGTAATTTGTAAATAATAGTAATAATCGACATTTAAAACTCCGTACTTTATTCATTCATGGAGCTCTCCAAGTCACTGCATGTTTTACAACACTGTCCGGCACATATTTCAGAATAAAAGCCTCGTGTTAACAAATGAAGGAATTCTGTCCACAGAAAAAAAAGCTTGGGGGCTTTTATTTTGAAATGAAAGCAGGAAGTGTTGAATTAAAAATAGGTCTTTTCTTTTTTTTCATGTCTGTAACATATTCCACAGATAGACACCGAAACTGTAGTAATCTTGCTGGTATGATGTCAATACACTGTCAATAGATCACCTTCACTGTCTGTTGTTGCTGTGAAACGCACGGCATGCGTCAAAAATAGGCAAGCCCTCTATTCTCTAGAAGAGACGCAGCTGAGACGCGCTAACGTGCTTGAGTTGCACGTCTCCCGCGGGCAGTGTGGCTGCTCTAACCTGTTGACACGGACGCCGAAATAAAAAACAACAGGTAACGCAGCCGCCACGCGCTGCTGATGTTCCTGGTGTGTCTGAGGCTTTAGGATGAATGGGAAGTGAACCTCAATGACTCACTCCATTTGGAGTGTTTGGGCATTCAATACACCGATTACACTGACTTTAGCATTTTAATAACACACACAGGTGGTGTCTTTGTGAAGTAACTGTAAAAACTCAGTTCCTATCCAATCATGTTGGTTTATTCATAAATTGTGCACTCTGGTGGTGGCTCTGAGGTCATGAAAAGAGTATTCTCACCTGAGGCATTGTACTCTCTGATCTCCACATAGTCAGCAGAGCATCCTGAAGAGCTCTGCAGGTTGAAGTCCCCGTAGCTGAGGGTGAGGTAGTGCCCTGTGGGCCCCTCCAGGTACCACTCACAGCTGGAGCTGTCAGGATAGTTGGATCCTGGGAAGCCAGGGCTGCGGATGGTACCGCTCTGACCTATGTAGGTACCTCCACATGTTGCTGTGAGGGTTGGAGATAGTGCCATTAGTGTTAGAACAAGTTTTAAACATCCTGATCACCAAAAGTCACTTTCACTGCATCTGATCAGTTTCCCTCTTTTTTAAGAGAGGACAGTACAACCTCCAACCTGTAGTCAAACCTCCTACAGTATGTAGGATTAGAGACGTTTCCTCTCTCTTTGACACCACTATACCACAAACAGAAACACTACTGATTTGTGCTTGTTAGGTCTGAGCCAACTATGTCATAATTAGAACTGGATCCATATCCAAACCCAAGCCCTGGACTTGCCTACCTATGGAGTACTTTGCCTTGAAGCCTCTGTGCGTGACGCTGGTGTCGGTACGAAACCTGAGCAGCATGGAGGAACCTGTTGAATGTTGGGTAGGCGGTCGGGTGTTGCCACAGAGGCGGGAAATTAAGCCGGCGTCGGAGGCTGAGCCGTCACGCAGCTCCAGGTAGTCATACCGACAGCTGAGAAATACATAAATGGATACCTGAAAACATGTCTAGTGAAGGTCATCACCACCAAAACATGCTAGAAGAACACAGAATGTGAACAAATCTTCAAATAAAAATGATCATCATCTTCTCAATAAAAGATGTATGGAGCTAATTTAGTGCCAAAGCTAATGTTGGTAGGAAAGTAGGGCCTTAAAGATGTCCCTAATGACAGTTGAGGTTTAAGGTTCTGGTTCCTCCAACAATGTCCGGCCTATTTTAGGTCTCCCAACTCTCATGACCCCACAAGCCAGAGAGTTGTCAAGTTGTCACATGAATTAAGTAAAGGTTATTTGTAAGAACATATTTTGCGCTGATATCAAAATGATGATCATTTTATTTTAGAGGTTGAGGAGTTAATTTCACTGCATCTCAACTCAATGATATGAAACTTTAGAAAAGAAAAGCACAGCAGATGAAAGAGGCAGTTCCGTTTCCAAATACTGAATACACAAAAGAAATGTAAAAATAACCAAACGACATCCTGAAGAGAAAGCAGCAGCTGTACCTAGCTGTGGTCTCAATGTAGAAATCATCCTCAAAGTCTATTTGAACAGCCTCTCCATTGGGCACGGTTATGACCCAGATACAGTCGATGTTCTGGGGGTAGTTCTGAGGATAGTTGGGTGAAGTGATGTAGCCTGGAGGATCATTATCGTTCAGCTCAATGAAGCCTCCGCACGCTGAAGAAGGAGAGAAAGAATAACACCGTATCGGACCAGTTTGTAATAGGCCAGCGTTACTCAGTGCATGTCCAGACCCCTCCGATCCTTGATAGCAAATACATAAATTTATGAAGCCAATTAAATTAACAAGGTGTGTTAGTTAAACTGAAGGGTTTTAAAGTGGTATCACTGGTATAGAAACAAGCTTCTGATGTAAATTGAACCTTGTAACTTTAGACGTAGTCTGACTCACCGGATGTACTGTGGGTATCAGCCTGCCATTGGCCACCTATCTTATGCACCATTCTCCTGCCCTTCCACTATCTATCTATTTTACAAGTAACCGTCACTGCATCCTGGGGTTTAGAGCCGCCCAAGAGATTGTGATTGGTTTAAAGAAATACAAACAAGCCAGAGCGTTTTATTCCCCATTAGCAGAACGACAATGTGTGGAGCCAGACCTTTCTTTAGAGCTGACAAAGCGCTGTGGAGATAAGCCTGGCTATGAGAGACTTTAGACCTAACTTTAGTTCAATGAAAGAGGAAAAGTCCATCTTTTGATTGAGCCACAGCCTCAGTCTCAGTCTATCACACCGTCAATATCTGGGCTTTTCCATTCAACACCCTGAACTGTAACTATCAACAATTCCAATATTAACACTGTTTGTAATTCCTGATAAAGTCATTCTATGACCCTGCTGAAGGAACAGCGACCGGAGAAGACAGAAGAAAAGAGTGGTGGTTATACCCTGACTGTGGGCTTCAAAGGTCAGCTTGAAGCCATTGCCCTCATTGGTGGCATCAGATGCAAAGTGAATAAAGAGGTGGTTGTCGGTAGTCTGGAGGAGGGGTGGAACACTTGTACCACAGAGACGTCCCCCCAGTAGTGGAGATGAACCATCTGGACCATTCCTGAGCTATGGAGACACAGTGGATCCAATTATGTGTTCATAGTACCAGTAACTGGACAACCTGGAACCAACTGAAAATCTACACGTGTAGTCGTATGGATCTGGTTTTGAACTATTTGCTATCTATATGTTGTTTACCTCCAGGTAGTCTCCTGAGCTGCATCCATTTCCATAGCCTTGAATCTGGAAGGGGCTCTGGAAGGTGGCAGAAACCCTGAAGCCAGGTGTCACCATCACATGCCAGCTACAGTCCAGACCAGGCAGGTAGTTCTGGGGGTAGCGGGGACTGTTCAGCACGCCTCTGTCTGCATGCAAGAGACCACCACAACCTGGAAAGACAAGTATTACGGTTAGTATTCTTGGAGAAAAGTGACAGACAACTGACCAACAACTTTCTCCAGTTAAATGAGAGTGAAGGGTTAGGGTCAGATTTGGGATCATTTTATTCCAACTGGTTCTCAGTAACGTGACGTAAGTTCTCCACGGTTCTCTTCCTTCAACTCGATTGGATGCTGTCGGATTGATCAAACAAAGTGGATCCGGGGAATTAAATATCGACTTGCTGGGAATGAACAGCGTGAACATTAGTTCATCCAGGAAATGAAGGGAAATAAATTGATTCGTGGCTACTTTTTAAATAACATACTTCTTAATCTTTGGGTTTGTGGGAGGGTTTCAACTATTTTCAAGTCAAGATGCTCAAGTCTAAGTGAAGTCGCCAATCATTGGTGTTAAAGTCTAAGCTGAGTTCCTTTTTTGAAGTTGTCAAGTCAAGTCTAAAGTCATCAAAGTTGTGACTCAGTCTATGAGTCTCATTTATACTGTACCTGTACTGTATACTTTGCATGTGCACAAACAGGGCTGAAAGATAAGTGTGGATGATACTTCTATCGGACAAGTTGAGATTTATAAATCCATTCTGTCTAGAGTTGTTTGTTCAGAATACTGAGTAAGAAATATATCCATCCATCCATCCATTATTTGTAACCGCTTATCCTATGCGGGGTCGCGGGAGTAACAAATATCTGAAGTTTATTCATTTGCTTCTGGTGTATGACCTCTGGAGTAGGAGGCGTTAAAGCCTCGGCCGCTGACGCTGCTGTCTGAGGAGAAGTGGATGTACATGGAGTCTCCTGTTGAGTGGAGAGAAGCTGGAAGTTCCCGACCGCACACATTGGCCAGCACGGGGGATAGACTGCTCCCACCTGAGAACACACACACACACACACACACACACACACACACACACACACACACACACACACACACACACACACACACAGAAGGGAATCAGACGATGACCAGAGGAGCAAACAGACCTAAAATATACTGGCGACTCTTCATTCATGGTTTATTTAATAGAGACCAACACAATGTACATAGACAACTTAAAAACAGCTATCTGATGCCAGTATCATAGTGCTTATAGCGGATGCTAATTTGCAACACCTGTTATATGAAAAACTAGACAAGAGTACAGGATTGTCGTTGAATTAAACAGGATTTGGTTGCTCTCTTAAAGGTGGTAAAGTTTGCAGCAGATTTTAAATGATCAGGTAGCGAGTTCCAAGACTTCGCTCCTTTCACAGAAAAAGCTGTCTGAGCAAAAGATATTCTGCAGAATTGAACTTTACAATTACCACTTGAATCTGCTCTGGTGGATCTGCAGCAGCTCTGTAGTCTCATGATGTATTTGCAGAAAGGCAGAGGAGCAAGTCCGTTCAAACATTTAAACACAAGCTTTACATGATGAAAATCAATAAAGTTTGCAAAACTTAACATCTTGTATTCAGGTTTGGTTCATGGTCTTTCATGGTGATGGGTTTTATTATCAAAGGCTTGGGGATGAGATTGGCAGCAACCATACGTTGCCTAGCGTTGTCTGTGTGTGTGCTTACCAAGCCCCCAGGAAGCGCGCCAGGCTTCGAAGCAAGTTTTACATAGTGGCTAAACGGTGGAATTACAACTTCCGTGTATTATCTTCTCAGGCCTTTAAAAGCTCCTTCAGAGCCACAGAAAGAATTAGTTTTCACAGGCTGATTTTGATGTGTAAAAATCAGTGGAGCTGCTCTGTTAATACCAGATAAACAGCTACCTATAGTGTCTCATCACTGTCTTGTCCTGTGGGGTGTCATGGCTTACCGTCTCTGATGACAAGGCTGTCAAAGTAGCAGTTGGGGTAGTCCTCAATGTCCAGGTACAACAGGTTTAACTCTACGGTGGAATCTGGAGAACGGATCAACCAGGTACACTCCTGGTTAGGAGCGTAGTTTTCAGGCCAGCCAGGAGAAAAGAGGAAGCCGGGAGTCTCTCCTGTCATTAGCACTCCTCCACATGCACCTGACACACAAACACACACACACACACAGAAAAAACAACACATTCAGATGGTGCACATGCTCCACTGAACAAGTCTGACCATGCAATCATACTTGTAGAACATCCATTGAGATGTTAATAGAAAATAATTCATAAAGACACAGTTGAGTAACGGACTGTCCCTTTGGTTCATAGTGAATTGGTTCTAACTCACACAGGCTCCGCCCTCGACTGGACTCTATGGGTAATACTCTCCTCCAGGCACGCATCCGCCCACTGAATTTTGCATAAACGTAGCCGGCCAATCATGACATGCCTAACCGAATACGTGCTGATCCCACAGTATATAAGGCAGCATCCCTCGCTGTCGGCCATCCTTTCCTCTTCAACGATCAGCGATTTGTCCGCTGACTGCTCATCTCCACACACGGAGACGCCATATCCATCGTGCACCGGCCTCATTGCTGGAGTGGGTCTTCTCCACGCCTGTTTCCAGTGCCTCTGTGCGGGCCACACAGATCAGGGTGTTCTGTAACCTCTAGCCTGTCTGGCCCTGCCGGTCGATTCTCAAGATTCAACATCCGCAGCGGTGGAATCACTTCTGACGCTGCAACGTGACGCTCCGCTGTGATGATAGAACCCGCAGTCTGAGCTTGATGTTGTCAAAGCGTTAACGCACGACCCCCCCCTCAGGCACACTGTACAGCTGTTCTTGTGCTTCGGTGATGGTGTGGCCAGTAAAGCCCTTTCTAAGAAACTTTGTGAGTGCATCTCCCAAGCCTACAGGCAGACGGGAAGAAATTTGACCTCGCAGAACAGTGGAGTTGCTGGTCTACTGCTTCCTGGATCGGTCACTTTGTTTGTGTTTTTGGGGGGGCGGCTGTGGCTCAGAAGTAGACATTTAAAATTAAATTTCACAAAAGAAAAGATACCAAATTGTCTGTATTATCACTGACCTGGTGCGATGGTGGGTGGTGGTCCAGAGTCCTGGACAGCGGTCCATTCCACGAGGAAACCTCGTCCTCCCACCACTGAATCCGACATGAACTGTAAAGTGACGGTGCTTCCTGAACTTCTCAGGGGAGGGGGCAGGGCCAGACCACAGAATGTCCCAATGGGGTAGTAATGAACACTGGGGCCGTCAAATATCTGGAGGGCAAAATGGATGAGGTGGTATCATATCACTGTGTTCTTTCTCCTCTCATATAGCCTGTACACTGATGACTGTCACAGTGAGTTTGACAACAATCACATTGCTGAGTTTGTAGAAGGACTGTTTGTAACTAACTCGCGTGTGGCTACGCTGTTCAGACTCAGACTCCAACACAAACTACACGGAAGCACCAAAACCACAAAGTTCTATCTAGTGAAGCCTGTCTGTTATACAGTGTTGGCCGCGGTCAGAGGACGCAGGGGAGACCGTAGCAGGCTTAAGTCCTATATAAATACTGTGAAAGTATCAAAACGCCCAGTCCACAGGGAAATATACATAGCCCATATTCAGAAATTCTGCATTTGAAACAAGCTGTCAGCATTTCTGTCCATTTGTGATGTCACAAATATACAATATTTAGACCCTTTAGACAGTTTTAAACGTAAACATTCTAAATGTGTCCCAGTTTATTCCTGGTTGCAAAGTGTGTGAATGACATCAGCTGACAGGAAGTACACATGGACCCAAGCTGTTGCCTAGCAACGCAATCCTGTTGCAATTCCGTCGAAATGCGCTAAAACGGAGCGTTTAAGACAGAGGGTAAATACAGGTATATTCAGGCAGACAGTATGAGGAAAATAAAGGTTTTTTTTAACGTTACAGCATGTAAACATGTTCTAGTAGAAACACAAAATACAAGTATGAACCTGAAATGAGCATAATATAGGACTTTTAAATTAATAGAGCTGACTACAGACTGATGTTTCATTATTTAAATGTTGTATATCTCAGCAACTGAAACACCTTTGGCTGGCACCGTGCTGTGCAATCAATGATAAGATGCACCGGGATCCATTTTAAAGCAACCGATGGATCAACATGACTCAATAGCAACGAAGCACTATGTTAAATAACACAATGCATTTCAACACACACTTAGTTGTAGTAGGTCAAATCAAGAATACAAATGTGATTTCACAGCACACACGACCTTACTTTAAGGTGGTCGTAGCCGCAGTCCATCAGGTCCTCTATGTCCATGTCCAAAAAGCGGATCTGGACGTAGCTGTCTCCGTCCACAGTTATGGTCCAGCGGTAGTGGGCGTTAACGGGGTACGTTCTGGGATACAGCGGGGATGCAATCTGACCAGACTCCCCCACCACATCATTACCATACACTGAGAAACAGTTAAGAAGTCAGAGTTAGATTTCTCAATCAGACTGAACACAACTCAGTAAGATATTTCTAGGACTAACGACAAAGAGAGAAAGAAGATGCACTAGAGCCTTTGTTAGTGGCATGGTACGTTGGTCAGTGCTATTTCATTCTTTCTGACCACTGGTGGTGTGTAATATTTGGATATCCAAATATTGACACTCACAGTGTGCGAAGGTGGCTCTGAATCCGGCTCCACTGTTCTGCGCGTCTGAGACGAACTTAACCCACAGGATGTGACCGGTCACGGAGGTGTAGTTGGAGGGCAGCGAGTTTCCACAGAAGCGTCCGACCAGAACTCCGGTGGAGTTCCCCTCTCTGATTTCCAGGTAGTCGTTATTACAGCCATAGTCTCCCTGCAGGTTAAAGACACTGAACCAAACACAAGAAGACTGTTACTGATACTGAATAAGTCTTCTCTGAATACCAAACATCAGCCATAGAAATATTATAGGTAGCATGAAACTATGACTTTAACTCTAAAGTGCCCAAACAGGAAATGTTCATGTCATGTTCATAAGTTAGGCTACGGAACAAACGGACTTATTTGAACCCAAACCACAATCTTTTTCTCAGCCTGACCCAGTGGTTTGTAGCCTAAAACTTAACCAGTTAGGTAGACAGGGGGTACAGGATCACTTGTCATGACCAGAAGTACAGAACTTAGGTCTTATTATCTGCTGAAGAAGGTGGTGGGATACGGTTGAAACCATGAGTTTAGATAACTTCACAATCACTATCGCTGAGATGGACTAACATGAATGAGAGCTGGAGACGGTTCCCTGGTGAGCTTCTGATGGTCCACACACACTCCACATTGGGCGGATAAGCATCCGGATAGTTGGGACTGTTAAATGCACCGCTCTCCATCACCAGGTCTCCTCCACAACCTGAGCAGCAGCAGAAGAGGTGACAAGAATGAGTTTTTTCTGGAGGTCCCGTCAGGATCAGAAATGCATGCATGTTGAATTAGTGTGTTTTAGGTCCAACTGTGAGCAGTACTGGTGTGTCTTACTGGAGGTGGATGCCGTGTAAGTGGCTCTGAACCCTTTCCTGGAGACGGAGCTGTCCGAGACGAAGTTGACCACCAAGGAGTTACTGAAGGATGTCACTGGGTGAGGGACGTCAAGGCCGCAGTAGCGCCCTGACAAAATAGGACATTTTGAATTTAAGGCGACACACATTTTTAACACACCTGATTATTGTTGACATGGTGAAAATAATGTAGCTCAGCACACAGTGCAGGTTTACAACCCCCCCTGAATACCTATAGAAGGGGCCTGGTAGTTGTCTCCATCCAGGATCTCCACGGCATCATGGGAGCAGTCGGAGTTAACCATCTCTAACTCAAAGTCAGTGAATGACAGGGTCACATGGTTGACTGGCCACAAAAAAACACAAGTGAGAGGTGAGAACAAGGGTCAGCAACCTCATTATGGCTCAGCAAGAGCCATTTGAGGCAAAAACAAAAACAAACAAATCTGTCTGGAGCCGGAAATCATTTGAGCATTGTGATGAAGGTAACACAGTTTATAGTCTAAGTATATAGTATATAAGTCTAATGCAGTGAGGGCAAAGTGCAAATGTACTACCGAGTGTTAGGGCCACATTGAGGAAAAAAAAAACAGAGATTTCCAGAATATAGTCGTGATATTATGAGAAAAAAAGTTGTAATATTATGGGAATAAAGTCATAACTTTACGAGAAAAAAAGAAAATAGCACGTAACATTATTACTTTATAATATTATGAGTTTATTGTAATAATATTCAAAATAATACGACTTTTTTTCTCGTAAACTTCTGACTTTATTCTTGTAAAATGACTTTATTCTCGAAATCTTAGATTTATTTATTTTTTCCTCAATGTGGCCCTAATACTAGAACTGTCGTTCCATAGACCTTAGACATTAGACAACAATGATAAATAAAAATGAAAATGTTAACAAAAAAACAGTTATTCATTTCCATTTTTAAAACTCCACAGGGAGCCACTGGAGAGGGCTTAAAGAGCCGCATGTGGCTAAAGAGCTGCAGGTTGCAGACCCCCGGGTTAGAAGAACAAATCATTGTTTCATGACACCTCGTATACAACAATACCGTTTTCTAGTCTTGACTAACACGACTCACATGGTTCCTGTGCTCTGATGATCCAACTACAGTTCTGATTGGGCGGGTACGCTGCCGGGTATCGTGGCGAGGCAATGGCCCCCCCGTTATCGTCACTTACGATGGTTGCACCACAAGCTGTTGAAAACAAACAAACACAATGACATGGTCAGGGTATAGGTTGTATTTGGAATAACATACATGTTCTAGTACGAGAAACAGAGAGGTTAAAGGAGGCCCACCCTCAGAGAAGCGAGCGCTGAAGCCGCGGTGGCTGCGACTGGCGTCGGACCTAAAGCGGACGTAGATGGTGTTCTGGGTGGAGGTGACGGAGGGAGGAAGAACGGTGCCGCACACTTGGGCAAGCAGAGCAGAAGACATGGATGGACCATCATGGATCTACAGAGGGACAGACATGTAGGTTCAGTAAAGCTATGGAGCTTTAAATACTAAGCACAGGCACTGCAGCATAAATCAATGGTCAACGGACTGCATCTATACAGCATGTTTCTACCTTAACAGACACACAAACACACACTGAAGGCAGTGGTAGTCAACTGTTTACGTTCCTATAAATACAGCTTAGTCATGCAGTAGTGGGGGGCCACGCCCAGGACTTTGAGATGGAGAGGCACGCCCCAGTCACTTTAACACTAACACAGTTTTTGTGGTACGGTAATGGTGTAGGTTGGCATGTGGACGGTAGGGATATTTTGGGTGGACAGAATTGTTTTTAAAAGGGACTGTTTGTAACTTCTTACACGTATAAATCATTGCGGGTCATTCTCGCTCTTTCGCTCCACTCTCACGTGCATGCCTGCACACTACACACTGCAGAAGAGTTAGTTTAGCTCTGAGAATATCTAGTGAATGTACAGTGGACGTTTGTGCAGAAATAACTGCTGCAGCTCCTCCAGACCAACAGAGGTTTCCCGTGTCTTGTGAAGTGACGGGGCTCCGCAGAGAGAAACGTTATCGTCTCTGACCAAAACTCCGGTGTCTCCCTTGTTCCCTCTGGCCGCGGTCGGGAGGCTGAAGCAGGAAAAGTCAACACTAGGATCAGCATTGATTCATGGAGAGACCTCCGTCTGGTCAGCTAACATTACTGCCAAGCAGCTGAAATATAGAGTGATATTGTGCTTTTAGCTGACGTGTGTCGCCTCACTGTTTTGAGCGATGCTCGTTCATGTCTATGTAGAGCGAGCAACAGGACGCTGACTTAACGGCCACAGGTGTCGCTGTTAACAAGCAATTTCTGATTCTTACAAACAGTCCCTTTAAGAAATCTGTATTATTTCAGCCAATCACAACTCATCAGCTATTAATCAGAAATATTAATATGACCCAGAAGTAGCTAACAACACAACACTACAGCAGATAGGTAAGGTATAAAGTAAACAACAGTAACGTCATCACTAGCGACCGTACTGCCTCGTACTGTGAACCAGTGGAAGTATTGAAATCTAATTATCAAAAACATTCAACATCAACACATCTGGAGATACGTGGTTTTCATTAGACAGGAGAACTACAGCTGTCAGATAATTCACTTTGTGTTCTTGTTTTATTATCTCATCACAAGGATAATGATGTTCTCATGTTGTAACGTTGCCCACCAACTAACTATTTTAAAGTCTTTACATTGGTTACTTGTTAGTTTTCGTATTGATTTTAAAATTATTTTATTAGTTTATAAGGCACTACATGGCCTTGCACCAGACTACCTTGCAGAAATGCTTTTGGTTTATGAACCAGGAAGGCCCCTCAGATCCTCCGGTTCTTCTCTTTTAGTTGTTCTGCAAAGCAGAACAAAAACATCTGGTGATGCTGCTTTCAGCCGCTGGAACAACCTTCCAGAGGAACTGAGAGGAGCTGAAAATATTGATATTTTTAAACGTAGACTAAAAAACCCTTCTATTTTATGTAGTGTTTTATAATTTTATAATTTTATGGTTTTATTGTTTATACTTATTTTATTTAACGTCATCATTATAGTGTTTATTTTACTATATTTCGTTTAATCAACATTTTATTGCTGATCATTATCTCTTTTATTCTATTTTATTTTATTAAAATGTCATTATTTTAATACAATCTGCTTATTTTGTGTAGTTTCATAATTTAGATTTATTTATTTTATTGTTATTTTTATTTCCTTGTATTTGATTTATTACTTATTCAATGAACTTTTATATTGGTTGTTTTGGTGCATTAGTCTCTAAATCCATTTTTAACACTCTACATTGTTGCCAATCGTCTGTCCAGCACTTTGAATTGCATTTGACTTGTTTGAAAGGTGCTATATACATAAAGTTTGATTGATTGATTGATTGATAATGTTAGTTAGCCAACCTTAAACTTTAGCTGAGAGCTCAAACCACTTATTCCAAACAACGTGTCCCTCTTTAGAACTAAAAATGTAATATCGGTGTTCTCTCGGTACGACTGCAGATTTGCTTCAAAGTCGGTGAGACGAGAACACTTTGAAACGGCTCCCGGTAAGTCTGCTGTAGCTGCAGTCATCGTGCTGCAGCAAGTGCGCATGTGCAAGACTTTCGTAATTTGCGGGTTACCTTCTAGACGGAATAAAGGCTACTGTTAGACGAGGAATCGTGGAGTCTAATGGTGTTATCCAGGTAATGCAAGCACAGTAAGTCACTTGCTTCACTGGACAGGCTGCATCAATTCCACTGTATGTTGATGACAGTATTCAACCGCTATCAGTGATTCGAGCTGGAACTAACCCAAATGAGTCACTCATATCAGTCACTCACAGCCACGTAGTCCCAGGAGCAGTCGCTGTGATATTCAATGTCCATGTCGGAGAAGTTGAAGAACACACGGTGGTTTGGGTCCACACTGATGATCCAGGAGCAGTCCACGTTTTCGGGATAGCTGCTGGGATACGAAGGAGAGTGGATCTCCCCTGATGGAGCGGTGACTGGGCCTCCACAGCCTGCAGGAACAAGGACAGTTGATCAGAGAGCTGGTGCTGGAGGGCAACTACAGCTTGTCTCTGGTGCACCGTGTTTTCTCAGACTGGTATCCACGTGTGTTTCATGTATGTATCATAAAAAAATAAAATGTCAATCTACATTCACAAATCTTTCCCCCATACACACTCTGTAATATTGGGTGCCATGGTACAGTGGCACAGAGGTGGCATATGGGCCTGCACTCGGCGATGTCCACCCACCTCCCTGGACTTCAGCCCAGCTTGCGTTGAAACCTCGACCGCTGACGTAGGCATCCGACTTGAAGCGCACTGTGATCAGGTTGCCAGTGCTGGAGACACGCATCGGGCTGGATGTGGTGCTGCAAAGCTTGGCCAGCTGAGGGGCCAACAGGTCTGGGCCTCCGTACACCTGTGGACAGGTCAAAGGGTGATGGTCAAAAGGCCTGTTCACTGTTTCATTAACCTTCAGTAATGAAAATCATATCATGTTTTGCCTATTCAGTGGAATGCACTAAAAATGAATTCTCTTTATTCAACAAATTCAACACGCTGTCAGGAAACTCCTATTTGAATATAATTCATTCAAGCCCCTTGCTCTACGTTCAACAATAACTAGTTTGTTAGTATTTCCTTTATTAATCAATGTTTAATTGTGCATCATGGATAAATTGTAGGGATGCACCGATGCCACTTTTTTTCAGACTGAGTACGAGTACTTACATTTGGGTGCTTGCCGATACCGAGTACCGATACGAGTACTTCTCTGTGCCAAAAGACCCTCGTTAAGAGCCAGCTGGAGGGTGTGAGCGACACACGGCAGGCTGGAGAGTCACGCATACGAGGCGGTGCGCCGCGACCGGCTCTAGGTCGGCTTGGAAAGGCTCGGGGCGAAGGTGGCCCGCGGCCGCAGCTTTACAGCGCTCCACGCCTGGACCTCGCCACACCGTGACGGGGCTCCCTGCTCCAAGTGTGACTGTCGACCGGGGCGGACTGTCCTCAATGTGCCCCAACCGCGTCGTGCCCCACGTAAAGGGCGCCAGGGGTTTGTGGCGTTGTCGGCAACCTACCCGACCCGTCTTGAAACACGGACCGAGGAGTCTAACGCACGCGCGAGGGTTCAAGCAAAACCCCCTGGCGCAATGAAAGTGAGGGCCCATGCACGCCGGCTGAGGTGGGATCCCGGCCTAGCGGGGTCAGGTGCACCACCGGCCCGTCTCGCCCGCACCATCGGGGAGGTGGAGCGTGAGGACCCGAAAGATGGTGACGAGAGGTTAACGTCGCGCTGCTGTAAAGTGGTATCGGTGCCGTTGTATCGGAGCCGTTTTGCGAGTACGAGTACATGAGTACAGCATCGGACCCGATATCCGATACTGGTATATGGTTGGACTTTAGCAAATGTCAGAACTCTTTCAGGATCTGAACCAGGAGTTGACTAAATGTTCAAATCTTTCACATAACTCACAAACTGAAGCTGTTTAGAAACACTGTCAGCTTATTAGCAGATACCGTATACCAGCTGTTCCCAGCACTGCATTTGGATGCGAAAATACTCCAGAAAGCTTTCTTTTTCTCATTATTAGCTGTTATTGTTGTCTCAGATGAGTCACATGACCTAATCCACCTCAGACAAGTTGCCTGGATGTTGCTCTGCTTGAAGAAGACTCGCTGTACTGCATGTTCATGCCACCTAGAGCAGTGTCTCTATCAGATAAGCCCTTGCTCAGCAGCAGGCAGATAGGTCCATGTCTTACTTCCAGCACATCGTAGCTGCAGTCTGGGTGGAACTCCACGTCGAACTCCTGGATAGTGAGGGTGATGCTGCTGCCAGCTGACGTGGTGATGTACCAGATACACTCCCTGTTTTCTGGATACCTGTTGGGGTAATCTGGGCTGTTGAAGGAGCCACTGGAACCAGAGAGTTCCCCACCGCAACCTGCAGGGACACACAGGTGAGAGAGCTAGTAGCCTCCACAGCTGAATCTGAAAAAATAAATTTAATTTAATTTAAAACAATTGTCAAACATTTCTAAACCACCTGAGCTTTTAGATTAAGTCAAGAAAACGCCACCTGCTCTAGTCTAGATTAGTTAGACATTAATATCAACGTGACACTTAAAGGAGCCGACCCTTTGATGCTCTGTCAAATCCTGTCCGATCAGCGGGCTAACGTTAGGTGGGCCGGCCGAGCCCCCCCAGGAAGAGCACCGGGCGTTGAAGACAGTTTTCTTAGTGACTTGTCCGTCACGTGACGTCATCGGGCCCAAAAATAGAATTAGAATAGAATTACAGTACATTGGGAAAGGGATGCCTGTAACTCGGCGAGTAATTATTTGTTTTAGGTAAATTAACTCCCGAGCCGAGACCGATGGCTGGGAGGTGGGGTTAAAGGAAACGCTAGTGTGCTCGCTCTATGGCCCCATGGATGTGGACGGTTCGGGGCAACTGTAAACTCGGTAGTCGAGTCATTTTTGTCTTCATGCTCCATTGAGCAGCTTTGATAGGAATGAACGGAGTCCCGTCTCCGACGCTCCAGTTCTCTTAATACATCCATGGAGCTAGCTGGCAAAGCTAGCTAACGTTGACTCGGTTAAGGCATTTCAGTGACAGAACGACCCTACCTTTAGCTAATGTTAAGTTTGGCTGGAATCAGTGGGCCAGGCAGGTTCATCCAACATACGCTGTCCTGTCATTTCCTATGTTCAGTTTTCAGCTGATGATGGCATTGAAGCTATATGGTTTCATGTTTCTGACCTTTGTAGACTCTTACCATTCTGATACCACATCATCTGGAAGCCAGACATGGACACAGAGTAGTCTGATCTGAACACCACGGTGAGAGATGAGCTGGTGGTGGTGCCAGCTGGGGGCGGCGTGTATCCACAGAAGGTACCGATCAGAGGAGCTTGGGTGTTAGGCCCGTTATAGAGCTATAGGACAGTAAGAGAGTAGATTACACAGTCACAACATATGGGGGTGACAACAACAACAACAGGAACACCTGACAGTGTAATGCTACAACACCATGAACAAGAGACGTTTCAACTGGAGTTTTAAGAATTGAAGATTTTTAAGTTGACTAGGAAATATTGATTTACAGGGTTTTTGTTTTAGTCGCTTTGGCTCAGTTCTCCAACGAGAATTATTATTTTCAAAACAATGAGCTCAAATCTCTGGAAGACAAATCTCATTCAAGACAGACAGATAGAAAACTAACATACTAAATATAAAATATAAACATAGAATAACATACTATATAAAATATAAACATAGAATAACATACTATATAAAATATAAATACAGAATAACATACTAAATATAAAATATAAACATAGAATAACATACTATATTAAATATAAACATAGAATAACGTACTATATAAAATATAAATCTAGAATAACATACTAAATATAAAATATAAACATAGAATAACATACTATATAAAATATAAATATAGAATAACATACTATATATAAAATATAAATATATAATAACATACTATATATAAGGTATAAACATAGAATAACATATTATATAAAATATAAATATAGAACAACATACTATATATAAAATATAAACATAGAATAACATACTATATATAAAATATAAATATAGAATGAAATACTATATATAAAATATAAACATAGAATAACATACTATTGAATTGAATTGTAATGATAAGGCCCATTTCATCAGCTGATGACAAACAGAACGGGTGATATCTGAGTACCTTCATGTAGTCAAAGCTACAGGAGGAGGTGGACTCTAGCTGGAAGACGGTGAAGGTGTAGTTGACAGTGTTTCCGCTGCTGGCCTGGATGGTCCAGCTGCACTCAGAGTTGTGCGGGTAGTCGCCGGGGTAGTTCAGTGACTCCACCACTCCTTTGGGTCGGCCTGAGAGCAGCACACCGCTGCAGTCTGAAAACAAACACAACCAGACAATAACACACTGAACGATACCATCAAAAAGGAATTTGATTTGAATCTCTCAGTTGGAGTTCAAGTCAATATTTGCTACAGTCGTATATTGTCAATATGAGGAAAATGGGACTGTGGCTTAAACGCTGAATTCTTGTTTTGTTTGGCTTATTGACGACATTCTAATATCCTGAATTTATTAAACATAACACATCAGACTTTGTCAGAGACAGAATGATATATCCTGGTTTTAGCTGCCTGCTGTTCAGTGCACCAACCTTCATCAACAAAGACTTTTGGAGTATTGAAAAAGAAGAATTAAAATCTACACGATTTAATCATAAAATCAAACAATCTTTTTAGAAGCACATAAGGTGGACAGACATCTATTATACACACACATCTATTATTCACACACATCTATTATACACACATATCTAAGGGATTTTCTCCCATTTTTAGCGTTTTAAAGGTCGTGTACTTTAACAAACTCCTCCTACAGATTTAATCAGAAATCTGCAGGAGGAGATTGTCCTGAAATTTGGTCAGGACCATCTTAAGACTTTCAGGATGAAAAGTTATTCAAATGGTGAATTTTCACTGAACGACCTGACCGTGGTGTGGCGGCCATTTTGAGCCATTCGTCATGAAACAGGAAGTTGTTGTAACTCCACTGTACATAGTCCGATCTGCCACAAATTTCTCAGGCATGATAAGGGTCCAGTCCTGAGGACATTTGCATGTCCATATTGAGTCACACTCATAGCGCCCCCTAATAGCAACAGGAAATGACATGTTTTCTTTTTGAATGTACTCCTCCTACCAGGTTGATCAGATCCACCTCAGATGTGGTCAGAAAAGCCTTAAGACCTTGATGATGCATTATTGTGAATACTGTGAGTTTTCGTTGAAAGGCGTTGCCGTGGCATGGCGGCCATTTGGCTTGATTCGCCGTGAAACAGGAAGTTGTTGTAACTTCAGCATACTTTGTCAAATCTGCTCCAAATTTCTCAGCCATGATGGCGGTCCAGGCCTGAGGTCATTTACATGTCGATATAGCCCCGCCTCAAGACATTAGCCACGCCCCCTTTCATAACTCATGAACCGTTAGTCCTAGACTCTTGTAGGAACAGTCATTACACTCAGCAGATAGTTCCTGTTTCATTGGTATGGTTATCCCCGCCCCCTACACATTAAACACAGCCCCTTTCATAACTCATGGACATTTTGTCGTAGACACTTGTGGGATGTATCAATGCACTAAGCAGATAGTTCCTATTTCATTACTCTGGTTATCCCCGCCCCCCTATGTATTAGCCCCTCCCCCTTTCAAAACGCATGAACCATATGTCATAGACTCCTGTGTCGTGGACTCCATCAGGGACATCCTCTTTCATTAGTGACGGTGTTCCCCGCCCCTCTCTGCTTTAGCCCCGCCCCTTTTCAAACCCACCAACGTTTTGTTGCATCAATCTGTCCTCATCAATCTTTTCATTCTAAAAAATCAGGCAGCTTTTTCAAAACCAACACGGCTCAGATGAAAATTTTGTTTCAAAACAAAACTCCTCATCTCTTCTCTGACTTGATTTTGACATCAGATGATTTGCCGCCACTTCACGTCATAGTGTTCAAACATAGAGAGACTGAAGTCTCATCTCTCACTGGATTTTAAATCAATGCCTCTGACTGAAAAATAAAACAGTGTCTACTCTACCCACCTCCGTTTGCTAAAATGTGATTAAAAAACATTTTATATTTCAAAACACCATGAATCCATTTACCTCAGCAACACAACACTGTGTGTTCCAGAGCTACAACAATATAACACGATATTGCATTTTGACAGTCTTTGTAATATCCTGCCAGCCTGTGTGTGAGTGTGTGTGTGTGTGTTTTCCTACTGGTGGTGTACGATGCCAGGAAGCCTCCGGTGCTGATGCTGGCGTCGGTGCGTAGTTTGATGTAGAGCCGATTGCTGGAAGAGCTGATGGTGCCGGGTGGCTGACTGCCACACAACTGGGCCAGCTGTGGAGCCGTGGTGCTGTTACCGTCATACACCTGAACACACACACACACACACACACACACACACACACACACACACACACACACACACACATCGCATTAGCAAATAGTGAAGGATAACTAAACACCTGTTTGTTTGGATTTCATAAATTATTAAAATGGTTTAACACATTAAGAACGGACATTTAAAGTGTTGATTCTGGTCATATTCAAAAAGTATGCTTTACATATATGTGTTACCATCATCGAGTGTTTATCAGAGAAACCAAAAAGACTGTGCATTGTGTCACACATACCAGATGTGTGCACATTCAGCGTGTGCATTCACAGGATCCTGATATATGTGGACCCGTTCTTATAAAAACATGTTGCTCCAGAGTGCTACAAGTGGTCAAAAACCCTGGTTTTACTGCACAGGGTGCCTGTTTAAAGGTGACAGTGTGTAGGATTTGGCAGCATCTAGTGGTGTGGTTGCAGATTGCAACCGACTGAGTCCCCCTCCGCTTGCTCACTCCTCCCTTTCCAAGACTGCGGTAACGTGAATTCAAAACCGTGATAACGCCGTTAGACTGGCTCAGAGGCCATCCATACCATAATAACATTACTTTAGGAACAACAGAAATCAGAATGCCCTCTGCGGCTCACGTTACCACAGCTTCACAAGTGTGTCGGGGACTAACTTAGACCGTAGGAATAACATGTATGAATTGTGAAAATGGGCGTAGTTCCCATTACATTTGTGCCAGGATCTGTATTGATACACTTTCAACTCTTCAACGATGTGTTCCTACCGTTGTATGTTTGAAGTTTGTTCTACATTCCCGCAGCAGTAGTTGCAGCATTTAAACAGGTATCCCAACGCTCTCTCTCTCTCTTTCAATATCAATGTCTTTTGAACCTCAATATTCAATTTGATATATAAACTAAACTAATCATCTTGAGAGAACTGCATAGAGCACCCACACACTGAGGTACAGTACTCACAGCCAGGTAATCATACGTGCAGCTGGAGCTGGACTCCAGGTGGAAGTCAGAGAAAGAGAGGACGAGCTGGCTGCTCTGGCTGGTCCTGATGTTCCAGTAGCACTCAGCATTAGGATGGTAGGGCAGCGGGTAGTTAGGGGAGGAAAAGCCTCCAGATGGAGACGTCAACATCCCTCCACAGCCTGAGGAAATAGGAATGAAATCAGATGAACAGGTACATATTTATACTATGTTAAGATTGATTAGAATCAGTTTTCACATCAGAGTTTCAATGTACAAAACTTAAGGCAAACTAAAGTCTTCAACTGTTTCCTGTCGGAGTAGAACCTCTGTTGACTTCTTGTTAAATTTAACGGAGCCGAGCTTACCGATAAACATCTACTCCTTCCAAAAGATAACCTATGATTCCTTACGACTCATAAACAGACATTCGGCCAACATGAGTCAACATAATTCTGTATTAATTTTAGCTCCATGTAACGTGAATAAACGTGATGTTGAAGCTCGGATGCCTTAACGTTGGTTTACACATTTTTTTAACTAATGATTTAATGATAAACCTGAGTTCTACTGAATGAAACATGATGCTGAATTTAGCAGAAGAAAAACTCGGTAATATAAGTTATTTTTCTTCTGTAGGTTCAACGGACCACTCCGACGCTGTACGCATGGCCAGTGATCAGATAAGTATCGCGTTAAGGACCACATATTGAAGTGGGACCAGATCTGATTGGAAAAATCTGATTTCTGTATCACATGAGAGCCAAAAAGTCAGATTTGGGCCCTAGACAAGTGACTGAGTGTAATCCTTACATCCAAAATTAAAAAGTGGTGTAGAGAGCAAAAAACATACCATTAAAAAGATGAACCACTCACCAGTCTGCGTGCCATCCCAGTGGGCAGTGAATCCACGACGTGTGATGGTGAAATCCGAGCGGAATCTAACCCAAAGACGGTTGCTATGGGATACCAGGACTGGAGGCCTCTGATTGCCACAGAACTTATCAATCAAGGGGGATGTCTCGTAGCCACCATCCCTGCAAAAGACGGTGGAAGTTCAAAATGTAAGTGGCCATATTGAATAAGAAAAGACGGATGTGTCTCCTGTGTACAGGCACAACGTGGAAGCGGAGTGTTCAAGACACATATACCTGTCACAACACCTGCTTGATTCATGTCATTATTTGCTCATTTCCCTGCCACCAGCGCCCCTCAGCTGTCCTCTTCCAACAAAAACAGCAGCTGGCTTTAGCCGTGGGCATTTGGCACCGGGATGCCAGTGCCCTCCGCTGCCCGCTTACAGCAAGTGCAGCAGCTGGCACTATAGCCAGGTTCTTCTGTCTCCCAGCCTCACTAGCTCTGGTGTGTCTATGTGTATGTTCTCTGTAACAGTATGTGATATGCTGATCTAAAGAACACACATTCCTTGCTGTGTAATCGTCATACAACATCCTACGTCCTCATCTAGCCTGCAAAGGTTGGGATTTGATTTTAAAGCGACAGCATGCAGGACGCGAGGCGTTTAGATGTTACTGTCTAGACCGGGGGTCAGCAACCTGCGGCTCTGGAGCCGCATGTGGCTCTTTAGCCCCTCTCCATGCGCCCTGTTTTTAATGTTGACATTTTAATTTGTATTTATCTTTGTTGTAGGTCTATGGTACGATGGTACGACGGAGTATTACGGCCACATTGAGGAAAAAAAACTAAATCTGAGATTTCAAGAGTAAAGTCATAATATTACAAGAATAAAGTCATAACTTAACGAGAAAAAAGTTGTAATATTATTAGAATTACGTCAAAAATATTATAAAGTAGTAATTTTCTTTTCTTTTTTTTCTTGTAATATTATGACTTTATCCTCGTAATATTACGACTTTTTTTCTAGTAATATTACGACTTTATTCTCATAATATTACGACTTTTTTCTCGTCATATTATGACTTTATTCTCGTAATATTATGACTTTTTTTCTAGTAATATTACGACTTTATTCTCATAATATTACGACTTTTTTCTCGTCATATTATGACTTTATTCTCGTAATATTATGACTTTTTTTTCTTGTAAATTTATGACTTTATTCTCGTAATATTACGACTTTATTCTTGTAATATTATGACTTTATTCTGGAAATCTCAGAATTTTTTTCCTTCAATGTGGCCCTAATACTTTGCAGTACATTTGCACTTTGGCCCACAATGCATTAGACTTATATACTATATACTTAAACTATAAACTGTGTTACCTTCATCACAATGCTCCAATGTTTTGCGGTTCCAGACAGATTTTGTTTTTTTTAGCTTTTTTGTCTAAAATGTCTCTTTTGATAGTAAAGGTTGCTGACCTCTGATCTAGACTTTCTGCTTGACAGGCTGTAATTTCGGACTAAGTGACGATGAAAACAGTTCCTCTTCTCCAGAGACATTCACATTTTACAACCTTAATTCAGTCTTACCTGATCTCGACAAAGTCATAGGTGCAAGAAGGAGGGGTGCCCTCCAGCTCAAAGTTGGTGAAGTTCAGCATGATCTGCATGTTGACTTGCACAATGATCTTGAAGATGCAGTCTCTGTTGTTGGGGTAGTAGGCAGGGTAGTTGGGTGAACTGAAGGTGCCGGTGGAGGAGGTGAAAGTCTCACCACAGTCTGATGAGAGAGGAAGGTTTAAGGAACGTTTTCATCTTATCCCAATAGAAATGATACTCTGTATGCAGTGTTTATTTTATCGTAACTTCTACAGTTGATGTTGTTAAGGATGTTCTATCACTCTCTGGTTATATTTCTATTCTTGGTTGACATGTTTGTGAATGAAAGTTGCCCACAAACAGAGCACAACAGCTATCCTTATATGACAATTTGGGGGTGCTGACTATGGAAATGATCAGATGATCTCATGAACGCACACCTGCTTATGAACAGGTGACATTTATCAGGTTGGAAGGTTGTCACCACTCGATCGATTGTTGTGTGACGTGCAGTTTGAGGGGGGTCACAACCAAACCAAGTGAAATAACAGTTTTGGTCTCTAGAGCTAATATCTCTGTTTATGACAACTGTACCGAGGGGGATTTTTGATATAAACCCGTGTAAATTATATTAAAGGGACTGTTTGTAAGAATCAGAAATTGCTTGTTAGGTCAACGAAAGTCAGCGTCCTGTTGCTCGCGCTTGTGCTCGCTCTACATAGACATGAACGAGCATCGCTCAAAACAGTGAGGAGACACACGTCAGCTAAAAGCACAATATCACTCTATATTTCAGCTGCTTGGCAGTAATGTTAGCTGACCAGACGAAGGTCTCTCCATGAATCAATGCTGATCCTAGTGTTGGCTTTTCCTGCTTCAGCCTCCCGACCGCGGCCGGAGGGAACAGGAGAGGCAACGGAGTTTTGGTCGGAGACGATAACGTTTCTCTCGACTCCGGCCCTGGAGAACAAAGGTACAGTCTCCACCGCATCCTCATGGCCAACACTGTTTAACAGACGGGCTTCACTAGATAGAACTCTGCGGTTTGATGCTTCCATGTAGTTTGTGTTGGAGTCTTGTGAGTTTGTGTCGCGAGCGTGCATGGGACACCGACCAGCAATGATTTATACGTGTAAGAAGTTACAAACAGTCCCTATAATTGACAGTGGAGTTAATATCTGTGTGAATATCCTAATACCCACATCAAAGTTTTACAATCCCCCCCAACCCAATCTACTGCGTACCTGTGGTGGCGTTGATTGAGACATAGCTGGCAGAGAATCCCTCGGTGGATAAACTTCGGTCGGTCACAAACAGCAGAGTCAGCTGGCTGTCAGTACTGGTGATGGATGGAGGCACTGAACGGCCACAGTACCTGCACATACAAAGCACCCACATCTCTTCACTCACCAACAACAACAACAAATACAAAGCAACTGTCTGCATGTTTATTTGTATGAGGGATACAAACCTGAACCGTAAAACCAATGAGCCGTTCAATGACTGTACAAACCGAACTGTCACACCACCACTATGTGTCACTTACCTGCCGATCTTGGTTCCGGTCTGCACGGTGCCATTGTCGTACACCTCCAGGTAATCAAAGTTACAGTTGAGGTGGTACTCCAGGTTGAAGGAGTCAAACGACAGCCGGATGAGGTTGCCGGGGGTAACGCTGATGAACCAGGTACAGTTGGCGCCATGGGGGTAGTTGTTGGGGTGGCCAGGGCTTCTGATGGTACCTGAAGGACTGGTCAGGGTATCACCGCAGCCTAGTACAGGAAACAAAGGACACGCTGGTCAACTTTAGAGATCGGTAGACTTTAGATGATCGACGACAGCGCCACTGGCACGCAGAGAAATATCAGTAAAGCCCTGGGGAACTTGTGGAGATATAAGGTACAACTAGCTCCATTTAAAGCCCCTCAAGTGTTTATTCAGTGTGCATTACAGCATAATCTAAGATCATATGTTCGCTCACTAGCTATGCAAGCTTTCAACCGCAGCTCACTTTGTTCATTTTATTGTTGGAATGCTGTAAGAGCTTCTTCTGATCGATGTTCTTGCCGCAGTAAGATGTAAAATGTTATCATGACCAATAGTCATAATGGACTTTTTGGATTTTACTTCATCTGTGGTGAAATAGAAGCGAGTTGTTTCTAACCTATAGGAAGGCAGTCAGAGTTGAAAATGTTGTGCTAAATATGGATATCTCTCTCACCCTCCAAGGCAGAGCCGTAGGCCGCTTCAAAGCCGTGGTTGCTGACGGACGAGTCGGTCTTGAAGCGGATGTACAACGATCTCTGAGTGGACTGGAGCCTGGGGGGGATGTTGACGCCACAAAATGTCCCCAGCAGAGGAGAGCTAAGCGTGGAGCCGTCCCTGACCTGGAGGGACGAAGGAAACGTGCACCGTTAGAACCGATCCAACCAATAATGTCACACACATCGGGGACCGCCGTCCGACGGCTCATTGATCCAAAAATACACACTGGAGTTGTTGGAGTACCGTGACTGCCAGACTCCATTAACATATTCCTCAGTTGAACAGATCTGGGTTCCCCGTTACACAGAAGATGCTCCTAAATTATAATATATGACTTTGTATGACTCCTAAAGAAAGACTTTTTATTTTGGCTGATATTTAACTTTAACAGCTCTTCTGTGAGCTAAGTACTGTATATGTGCTGTATATGTACCAATATTGCATTTTTTATTGGTCACAATTTTCTTATTAGTGTTATCATAACCGACCCCCAAAAATTATAATAATAAGAGGAAAAAGAGGAAGAGGAAGAAGAAGAATGGTGTGGCTGTTATTCTGTATTCCATTTTAAAGTAAAAATGTGCAGAAAAGAAGAATTAGTTTTTTTTACATTCAGGTCCAACAGTTTGATTTCATGAATGAGTTTAACGTTTGTTTACCTCCACAAAGTCAAAACGGCAGGAGCCTCCCTCCACGTCAAACGACAGGAAGTTGAGGGTGACCACGTAGCCCTCCGGCTGGTTGATGACCCACTCACACACCTTGTTGTGGGGATAGGCGTTGGGGTGGTAAGGAGAGCGTAACTGCCCAGTCCCAGACAAAGTACCTCCACAACCTGGGGAGAGAAAGGGTTAATGGTTGAGACGTATTTAAACCCCATGTGAGCCTTCTGATGGAGGTGGGCGTGGCCCACTGGACTTTTCTCATATATCACAGAACAAACAACACATGAACATGACGTCGTATCACGGATATGAAAATCTCAAAAGAGTCTCACCGACGGTGTAGACCGCCCTGAAACCAGCCCGGCTGACTGAGCTGTCGGACCTGAAGCGAATCCACAGGTAGTTGGAGGAGGAGAGGATGGGCGCCGGCAGGACGCTCCCACAGTACTTCCCTATCAGAGGATCAGTCTCCAGCCGACCATCACGAACCTGCAAACAAAGTGAATCTTACTAATAATGTTCAATAACATTAAGCACTCTAGCTGCACTCTTTGCACTTGCCTATAGAGATAACCCTTGAATGTCACCAACATGTTAGTTTGTCTCTCCAGATAACCCCAGACAGGGATTAGTATGTATGAGAAAATAAAACTCACTCAGAAAACTGAGCGAAGCAAAAGGTCCTGAAAGATACATATACATGATTTCTTTCATGTTCTTAATGTGTTCTTTTATGACTATAAAGAAGATTCTCCAACCCTGTCTCATAACAGTATGATCATACACAACTAACTTCCATTAGCACAATTTGAAGGAACAAAAGTGCCAGCCAAGTTATGTTTTCTTATCATCTTAACAAGAGAACTTTTATTTTAAATGGATCTGCAAACTCTTTACTGCCAAAATATTTCATTTGTTTCCCTCCAACATGTGCTCATGCAACTATACAGCGTGATTCATATCCTCTCTTCAGCGGGTTAAAGTCAGAGAAAGACGCTGCTCTTCATGGAACATTGCAGAGTCACGGCTGACTTGAAGCACGAGCTGAGATGTGATCCAGATCATGTGTAGATGTTTCAGTACTTAACCAAAGTCAACATCTTCCTAACACTCTACCACGGAACGTAACCCAAGTTGGGCTGGAGGAAAACGTTGCCAGTGAATGTAATCAATAGGGATGCAGCGATACCGATACCAGTATTGGGTATCGGGTCCGATACTGTGCTCATGTACTCGTACTAGCAAAACGGCTCCGATACAACTTTATGGCAGCGTTACATTAACGCCACCATCTATCGGGTCCTATCGGACACGCTCACGCTGCCCGACCTCGCAGGGCCGGGATCCCACCTCAGCCAGCGTGCGCCGGCCCTCACTTTCATTGTGCCATGGGGATTTACTTGCACCCTCTGACTCATGCGTGCCTTAGACCCCTTGGTCTGTGTTTCAAGTCGGGTGGGTTGCCGACATCGCCGCAGACCCCCGGCGCCTTTTACGTAGGCCGAGCTCTGCCCTTGGGGCACGACACGGTTGGGGCGCACTTAGGACAGTCCGCCCCGGTGACACTTTGGCCAGGGGCCCGGGAAGCACCTTCATCCCGAGCCTTTCCAAGCCGACCTAGAGCCGGTCGCAGCGCACAGCCTCGTATGCGGGACTCCCCAGCCTGCCGTGTGTCGCTCACACCCTCCAGCTGGCTGCTAACGAGGGTCTTTTGGCACAGAGAAGTACTCGTATCGGTACTCGGTATCGGCGAGTACCTAAGTACTTGTACTCAATCTGAAAAAAGTGGTATTGGTGCATCCCTAGTAATCCAGGAAACAATTCTATTTTAAAAATGCATTTGACAAAGCAAATTGTGTCTCGATGTGTTTCATAAGATATGGCGTCGCAGTATTAATACGTTACCTAAGCACAGTTTGAGAAATGAATCAGGAGATATGTTAGTGAGTCATAAACGGGTTCTACCTCCACATAGTCAAACGTGCAGCTGCTGTGAGTCTCCAGGCTCATGTGGGTGAAGTTGAGGGCCACCTTCTCTCCTGCTGGCAACCGGACCAGATAGACACACTGGCGGTTGTGGGCGTAGTCGTTGGGCCAGTTAGGGGAGATGATGACGCCCTCGCTGTCAGTGAAGGTACCGCCGCAGCCGGGGTCACCTGAAACACAACATCGCACCCCAGGGTGAGGCTCATTACATACAGCAGGGCTCCACTAGAGAGCAGCATGCCACCAGACATACAGTAATATGGGATCCATGACAACCCAGAGCTGAGTCAGTACACAGATAACACTGCAACACAAGTTGCCCAGTCCTGTTATCCTGCTCTGCTCCCAAGGTCAAGAATAACATGCTAATAAATGTCACATGAGACAGTTGTATGTGTATAATGTAATATACACAGTTTCTTACTTGGTGATGTCGTATACGTGATGTGGAAGCCTCGGTCCGAGACGCTGAAGTCGGAGTGGAAGTGGATCCATGCAGCTGGACCGGTGGTCTGCAGGGGGGGAGGTGATCCAGTACTGCAGTACTTCCCCAGAACTGGATCTTCAGGTAGAAGACCATCCCGGATCTACATTATTTGGCAACACAAGACAATAAATAGAATACCAATTGCAAAAAAGCTGTAAGGCTAAACTACATTGTAGGCTATAGAGTAGACTCACTGGTGGCACACAGCGCACCAACCTGACAAAATATAGCAAACATAAGAAAGAAGTGTGCCAGAGTTACAGCACTAAGTGAGCTTCTCTGGTAGGCACCCAGGTTAATAAGGGATGTGGTTAAAAGAGCATTGACCTAGTTCAGGGGTCGGCAACCTTTACTATCAAAAGAGCCATTTTAGGCAAAACAAAATAAAAAATCTGTCTGGAGGTGCAAAACTTTTGAGCATTGTGATGAAGGTAACACAGTTTATAGTCTAAGTATATAGTTTATAAGTGCAAATGTACGATGGAGTATCAGGGTCACATTGAGGGGAAATATATCGGAGATTTCGAGAATAAAGTCATAACTTTACGAGAAAAAAAGTCGTAATGTTACAAAAATAAAGTCATAACTTTACAAGAAAAGTCGTAATATTACGAAAATAAAGTCAGAAAATTACGAGAAAAAAGTCGTAATGTTACGAAAATAAGGTCATAACTTTACAAGAAAAAAGTCGGAATATAACAAGAATAAAGTAATAACTTTACGAGAAATAAAGAATATATCACGAAAAATTACTACTTTATAATATTATGACTTTATTCTCGAAATCTCAGCTTTTTTTTTTCCTCAATGTGGCCGTAATACCGTCGTACCATAGACCTACAACAATGGTAAATAAAAATTAAAATGTAAACAAAAAAAATAATTTCCACTAATCATTTTTAAAAATCCACCGGGAGCCACTGGAGAGAGGGGCTGAAGAGCCGCAGGTTGCTGACCCCTGACCTAGTTGATATAAAAAGCATACCTTTAAATTATGGGTAGCTCTGCTGTAGAAGAAGTGTGTTTCTTGGAGCCACACAGTCTGGCCGTGACGGGACAACTGTGACTGAACGTGATTGATTTATTGACTGATTTGACCTCATCCAGCAGATCTCACCTCCAGGAAGTCATAGCTGCAGTCAGAGTGCGTCTCCAGACTGAGAGTCCCAAACGCAAAGGTAATGAGCAGGCCGGGCGCCACCATCACTTCCCAGTAGCAGTCTCGGCTGGGTGGGTACTGTCCAGGGTAACCGGGGGAGTTGATGTTGCCATAGGGGGCAGTTAGTTGGCCCCCACACACTGAGATGACAAAGACATGAGCAGTTAGTTCAACCTTCAAAACCCTTTGTTTCAGCTTCACCACTAAAACTTTGGAGACATATACGGTCCTACAGATACAGATGTAGAAATATTCAGATGAATAATAATAATGATAATAATACTTGTAATTTAACTCATTCTTTACTATTGAGCCCATGATGTTTAAGGCTTGTGTATGTGTGTGTGTGGTGGTGGCAAACACCTCCCCTTTCCATTATTTACATGAAAGCAGACACCTGGTAACCTCTCAACCAGTCATTAAGTTGAAACTCACGACTTACTAACCTACATGTTAAGGATTACTCATTAACCAAACCAGAACAGATGGAACAGCTGTACCTGGGTCCATCGACTGCCAAACCACCGTGAAGCCATCGGCACTGACTGTGCTGTCGGAGCGAAACCAGAAATAGAGGGCATTGTGGGAGCTGAAGAGCTCCTGTGGGTTATTTTGTCCGCAGTATCTTCCGATCATGTGACCAGAGGCGCTGTCCCCGTCGTGGATCTGAAGGAAGTCGAAGTTGCAGTTGGTGCTGCTCTCCAGATGAAAGAAAGGAAAGGTGATACGCACAATCTAAAGGAGAGAGAACACATCGTCAAAGTCAATCTGCTTCATCTGAAATATAATCACATTCATGAATGTTAACTGTGCCCATTCTTCTCTGTCTTCTTTAGCTCCTATCAGAGTATCAGAGCACAGACATCGGCTTTCTGTGGTTCAGCTGGTCTCAAGAAGTTGTTCTGCTCTGATTAAAGAGGACCCATCGCGCTTATTATCAGGTACATACTGTACTTATATTTGGGGTTTCTACTTGAACAAGTTTACATGCTTTAATGTTCAAGAAACATTAACTCTTCAGAATCCTCTAACTAGCTCTGTTTGACTAGTCGCTAGGCAAAATGTGTTACTTGAAAAGGCGGGACTTGAAGCGAGGCATTTCAGACAGTTCAGGAGCAGTGTTTCTGTGGGGGAGAGTGGACTTTGGGCTTTGTAACTTTGCAAACCTTTTACATGGACAAAAGCTATATAAGACACCACAGGAAAGAGAAAAAGCACAAACTCATGACATCTTGTGTGGTTGATAATAATAATTGTTATAATAATGAAGGTTATCTATATATAACACTTATCAAAATGAGTGCTCATTACAAAGTGCTTTACAAGGCACACAATAATAACATACAAATAATAAAGGATAGAATCCAATGCCAGATGAACGCACATTTCCACATAGATTTACAAACAAATATAAATAAATCCCAACGTGGTCTGAAAACTACAAGTGGCCTACAGATCGGATTTAACAGGAAGTAACTATTCTGTGACTTCCTGTAAATTCCGTGAAGGCTGCTGGAAACGGCTGGAAACTGTCCGACTTGACTGCAGCTTTTTGTCACCGCACCCTGCTGCTGCCGCCAGATCTCGTCTACTTTCCAGGCAGGGCGCAGTTCATCTCGAACGAGATGTTGTTTCCTGATTGCTAGGTGGGTAACCATTCACTTGTTTAACACAATTGTTGCTATGCAACCATAGATCAAATGTAGTGCTTCCAGTGCTGTGTCAGCAGGGTTAGGGTTCTGTGTCTTCTGGACCTTATACGGATACTTCCTGTCAAGAATGACATCACATAAATGAAGTAAACCAATGAGAGCAAAAGAAAGAGAGACTGCAGCTGACCTTGTTAGGGTCGACGCGGATTCGCCAGTTACAGCTGACCAGGTGATCGTACTCATCGTGACCTGGGGTGTTGGGATAACTGAAGGAACCGCCAGGACCCGCCAGGTCACCTCCACACACTGTGAACACACACACATAGATTATATAGATTAGTTAAATAGATTATAGTTCAGTGAGTGATGATCCGATATTGAACAATAATGTCCCCCATCACAGTCCCCAATGTCTGTCAACCAGTCCCTTAACTTCTTCCTGTGTCTCTACACATCCATTCTACTCTCTTCATCTTGTCCTTGCAGTTTCTCCACCTCCTTCTGGCCAATCCCTCCCTACATCTTCCCTTCACCTCCCCTCCTCATCTTCCTATTCCCTCCAATACCTTGCTGTGGACTCTGGCAGAGTGGGCCGGTCCACTCGGCGGTGCAAGTACATGTGAATCCGTTGATGCCGTCGGTGCAGGTTCCTCCATTCTGACAGGGGCTGCTTAAGCATTCATTGATGTTCTGGTCACAGTTTGCTCCTTGCCAGCCAGAGTTGCAATTGCAGATGTAGCCAGGATTTGAGGAGGTGGCCTGAGATAGCAGTAGTGCACTCGTCAGACATCATGAATTTGTTGTTGCAGTTTGATTTGCTTTAATAGTTTTGGGACAACAATGGAGCATGAGCTTTGGCACAGAAGAAGAAGGCACATCAGGCTTTGGCTACATAGTACGTGGTAGTAGGATCTGGTCTTTGTTAGTTTGGGGCTTTTCATGGAATTTGTTGTCGACCATAATAACATAGAGCATATTGCCAGCCTTATCCTTTAAAATTAGTGAGCCATACACACACACTCACCACACACTGTCCGTTGACACAGGGGTTGTTGGTCTGACAGACGTTGCTCGTCGGGGTGCAACCGGCCGGTCCATATCCGTTGCCTACGTAGCCTTCAGGGCAGGTACATATAGGGAGGCTTGTGCCTGGTGGACGTGGGAGGGTTGAGTGAGAAGACGAAGAAGAAGAAGAAGAGGAAGAAGAAGACATAATTATGGCCCACATTAGTTTATCAGTCCTTTTATTGAGAAGTAAGGGATGGAAATTATTGGGCTGGCCATTTTGGTAGTGTTAATTATATTCTAACATATTAATTATATTATCTATGTCTTTCCTAAATAAACAGACAGCTCAGCGTAGCAAAAACATTCATTTACAGTCGGTCAATTGAAGTTCAGTGTTCATGGACACCACCTCCACCTCCACTACCTCTCCCAGCACCACCTCCACCACCTCCACCTCCACCACCTCCACCTCCACCACCTCTCCCAGCGCCACCTCAACCACCTCTCCCAGCGCCTTCACCACCTCTCCCAGCGCCACCTCAACCACCTCTCCCAGCGCCTCCACCACCTCTCCCAGCGCCACCTTAACCACCTCTCCCAGCACCACCTTAACCACCTCTCCCAGCGCCTCCACCACCTCTCCCAGCGCCACCTTCACCACCTCTCCCACCACCAATCCCACCACCACCTCTGGTTGTGAATGCGAGTCATTGAAACATGCTTTTTTAAATCCTCCATTCTACTGATACCTTAATTGTTGATTAACATGAATAATAGATTGTTTATTAATCGATGCAACTATTTTTTTTCTTAATTTTACAATGTATATCACAAGGGAAGAATTAAATCAAATTAATAGAAAATTGAAAAAAAATAAATAAATAAAAGACCCTGCTTGCTCTCCCAAGAAAGTCACCCTACCCTCCCTTCAGCAAACCAAGGAAACATGTCCACAAATGTCCCTTGACTATTTGTGAAGCACAGTGTTGTGATGCAATTATGTATGATTCTCCTTAATCAGTTTAACCACAGATTATATTCCCCATGCACATGGAGATGACATAAGTAATAAAACCATGCATATGTTTGTTTTTACCTGGGCTGAAGGAGCAGGTAGCTAACGGGTAGCAGCCTCCGTTGTTGTTAGCACAGATGTTGGTCTGGCTGCATGTCCTCCCATCGCCCTCATAACCTGCACAAATGCAATATTTCTCTTTAAATTCAGGCAGATTGTGGCATTTTTTGTGGTTGTTGTTGATGTCTTTTACTGCTCAGGACCCAGGATCTACAAAACAAAACAGCGGTTTCAAACAGCGTCCTCCTGGTTAAAGTCCTGTGTTTGTTGGACCCGTCCACCTCCCCTCCCTCCTTAATCTTTCTCTCTTTTTATTCTACGTCACTCTGAGCGTAGCATATCTACGTGGATGTATTTACATTGCAGTCAGCACAGACTACATGGCGTACAAATGACACGCCAGGAAGAATGGCGTTCTTATTTCACGCTTTTGACTTGTGCATTATCATCATGTCATTCATACTCCTCTTCGTGTGGCCGGGGCTGATATCTAATACTTCGATATCCAGAGTTTGAGACCTGACTGTTCACAGATGCCCCCACGCGAATAAGGTTCTCCACCGAGATCGCCTTCGGCTGTGTGTTTAAGACTCACTATTGAGTACCTGCGATCAAGTTGGGGTTCAGACAGTACTTGGTTCTGGAGCATCCTTTACCAGAACGCTGTATGTGAACAGCTGGAAACTCTTTTTCTGATTGGTGCAGAGTTCAACATGCGGACATGTTGTGCTCTTGGTGGTGCTTATACTACTCAAGGTTTAGCAAATGTATATGGATCAGTGGTTTTTCAATCTCTACCATTAAGGTATATGTTGCTGCCATCTCGGACAGATTTTAGTAGCCAATCAGACAATAGGGTTTCATTCTCTGATGGGATGTTTTCTGAAAGGTGCTCTACAATTGAGACCCCAGCATGTTGTTCTAGAGGCTTTGTGTTCACCACCAAGTGAACACTTGTGCCAGGCTAACCAATTCAACTGGGTTAAAGTGGCCGTCCCTAATCTGAGGCACCGTGATCCCTTGTGACCATGTTGGTAAGAGTCGTCCAGGTATTACGTACTGTCCCTGGTGGTCAGGAAGAGTGAAAGAGAATGAAGAACAACTACACTTCAATGAATTCTGAATGACGACCAGGGTTCATTGTCATTCAGAATTCTTGATGAGAAGATAGTGTAGGAGATGACTGCTGGGTGTCAGGCTTCTTTATCAAGTCGCTAAGGTCATATGTGTGACTTTGTCGGTATAAGGCCTCAACCTCCTGCGCATACACATCGCAGATGTCAAGATATTGCTCTTGCGGTCATGCAGAATTCCTAGCACTGTAGTGACATTTATAACTGTGGTTTTCTCCCGTCATACCTGGAGGGCAGGGACCACAGTGGAAGGAGCCCATGGTGTTCAGGCATTGCACCACAGGAGCGGAGGAGCAGCCGCCATTATTGACCAAGCATTCATCCACATCCCGACAGCTGTAGCCATTGCCTTGCCAACCTGAAACATATTAGAGGTCATTAGATCCACTTATTCAGGCTGTACATTAAGCCACATTCACATGGGTTAGGGTCAGGACAGTCACTACTGGACTGCGGTGGTGAACAGTGCCACTCGTGCGTCTTTGCAAAGAGTTGTTTAAAAGACAAATCTGTGCAGTTACACTAGAACTGCATGGACATGCAGTAACATTTGTTTACAGTATTTTTATAGTTATTAAAGTCATTGAAAATATTGGGCATAGACATTTACATACCCACAGTGCCAGTACTGGAAATAATCAGAGAAATGTGATCTATTGAGACGTTTAAATGAACAACACATAACACATATAATCCCTGTTATGTGACAGAAGACACCATCTTGATGGTGCAGAGATGTGTTATAGGTTGGTGTAAAGAGAAACACAGATGTTGTCTGTTGATGTGTCAGGGTTTATTTACACTCTATGTGGCGTTGTGTATAATCGTGCATATAGAATTAGATTTGTATAAAAACTACTGGAAATCCATCCAACCACAAAGAGTAGGGCTCTTAGTTTGGTTTTACCAATGCCTGGATATATAGTATATACACACCCAAAGGATGGAGACCCTCACTCCTCATATATACTCCAGGATTGAGTTCTTGTTTAAGTCTACTAATGAATCACAGCCTGGTTCACTTCAGATATAGAGCCCAGTATGAGTGTGTGTTACTGAGTGTTACCAGCAGGACAGGCTCCACAGTAGAAGGAACCCTGAGTGTTGTAGCAGGGAACAGCAGGGTTGGTGGAGCACGGTTTGTTGGGGAGGTTACACTCATTAACGTCAGCCACACAGGACGGGTTCCCAGCTGGAGCCTCCCAGCCACCCTCACAAATGCACTGATATTTAGGCTGTTTATTGGGAAAACAAACTCTGTCATTCAAAATGACATCCACAGTAAAACACAATGATGGAGACACAACATGAAATAAAACTGAATTGTTAAATAATAGCAGTTGTTTGCAACTATATGCCATAGATCAGTGTATCTTTTGGTCATTCGATTTTCCTATCACAAAAGGATATTAAAATACAAAAAATTAGTGGTTATTTGATTTTTGTTTTGAAATACAAAGCATTTTTCTTTATCAGGGTCAAAAAGGGATGAACTAAACTTAAAAAACGGGTTGATTTTCATTTTCTATTTCTAAAAACAAAAAATAAAATAACTAGAAAACAGATACGAAAAAACGCCCTTCATATTCTGCGAACAGACGTTGCGTAAGAGCGCGTATGAAGCATACATCCACGGTATGAAGACGGTGCCATGTATGAGAGAAAAAAAAGTATGTACGGTGCTGCTGTGTAACTGAAGGTGATGGACATGGATCAGTATGTAGTTTTTCGAAACAATAAAAGTGTGTGTCTCAGGGAATAAGACATGACTGCAGTAAAACTAACTTTGGACAGATATTGACAGATTCAAACTTCCCAGATCAATAACTCATAAACGAAACGTTGTTAAAACACAAACGACGGCTCCAGGATCCGGGATGTTCGAATCTGTCAATATCTTTCCAACTTTACTTTTTTTTTCTCTCATACACACCACCGTCCTCATACCATGGATGTATGCCTCATACGTGCTCTTACGCAACTTCCGGTCGCAGAATACGAAAAAACAGTAGTTTTTAGTGATTTTATTTTTTGTTTTTAGACATAAGAAATGAAAATGAACCCGTTTTTTAAAGTTTAGTTCATCCTTTTTAAACCCTGATAAAGAAAAACACCTTACATCTCAATTTAAATTTTTGTATTTTAAAACGAAAATCAAATAATCACTTATTTTGTTGTATTTTAATATCCTTTCGGAAAAGGACAATCGAATGACCAAAAGATACACTGACCGCCATGGAAGCCCAATGATATGTCTAAATGTATATGTAGTAAATATATGGAGGACTCTTGACATCTCCCATTTAGCATCACAAATCAGAGAGGTGATAGTGATTTCACTAATAATAAGGGTCATATCTTCTGTTTTATACCGTATAATCTAATAGACACTTATTGTGTAAAATACTGAAATCAGATAGTTTGGAAGGAGGAAACCTTCAGACTATTGGGCCTCTGTGGACCCAGAGAAGTATCTCTAGTACACGACACCACTTTTGCTAATACAGCTGCAAAACTCTTCTGAATATTGACACAATCAATCTGGTAAAAGTTGCTGTTCTGCTGCTACTTCCAGTCAAATATACAGTAGTTACTGTAGCAACTGGGTTTCCCTCTTGTGATAAAGATGCCACTATATTGCTGTTACAGTTACAGTTATACTGTGCCATAGAGGTAAACCAAAAACACAATTACCATTTTGTTTAACCTTAACAGAAAATACAAATCAAAACTCTTTCTCTCTGTTTGTTTCTGGTTTTCTTGTGTGTTTCTTTTTGCAGTTGTCCTCTCAAGAGCTAAATTAAATCTAATTAATTGATTTTCACTCTCTGTTCAGTTGATGCTGCGGTAAAAGAAGAACTTGTGAAGTGACTGGGTTACCTGTCCAGGAGTGACCCGGTCTGCATCGATACATGTTCCGTGTACACACAGGTCCTGTCCTGCATTCCTGCAGTCATCATAGCGCACCGTGCACAGAGTCCCTGACCATTCTGGAGAACAGCTACAACTGCACAGAAAACAGAAAGTATCATCATAATACCCTAATGGTAGCTGTAGCAAGCAGTACGCTATTATTTAAAGAATACTATCAGAGAGTATGATTCATGAATACGTTAAAGCACTAACAAGGAGAATGATCATCAAGGTCTCAAACACGTTATCATTTAGCTCTATTGGTATCTTAGCAAACAGGGAGTTGTGAATACTGTACGGTGTTCAGTGTGTCCTGAGAAACTAGGACATTACTGATATGTTTGTCAAATGACTGATTTTTTATTAACGCTGTGAACACCACAAACTAAAGTCCTTACAGACTGACTCTGCACTCAATGGACCGTCTGACTGGGACATCACATTCAGAGACAACTGCTCTGTCAATCTCTCTCCCGCCCTCTGGTGGGCTGATCAGGTAGTTTTTCTACTCTGCAGTGTTTTGTGTGGAGGTGGAGCACAACTTCATCTTTCCTTTATTTATGAGTGTCCGTGTGTGTGTGTGTGCATGCTAGTGTACTTCATTTGGATAAGGGTCAGGGTTAGTGTTAGGGTCAGGGTTAGTGTTAGGGTTAGGGTTAGGGTCAGGGTCAGGGTTAGGGTTAGGGTCAGGGTCAGGGTTTGGGTCAGGGTCAGGGTTAGGGTTAGGGTTAAGGTTTCAACAAACAGCGAATCAATAGAGTATTATAGGAAGCTTCAGACATACGTGAATGATCCAGGTGTGTTGACACAGGTTGCTCCATTCTGGCAACTCTGAGATGTTCCCGAATACACCTGACATTCATTCACATCTGTCCCACAGTTAGGACCCTGACACACACACACACACACACACACACACACACACACACACACACACACACACACACACACCAGAAGAAATAGACACCTGGTTCAGAATCAGCTGAAAATATCAACTACATACTAGATGAGACAAAACTGTGAAGTGTAAACTAAACCTCCAAACTAACAAAAAACAACGTATGTATATCTGGTATTTAGAAGTGTTACTGATGGATTCAGGTCCAAATATTCACACTTTGAATTCTACAGGTTGTGTTATAATTATGCATAGCGACTGCCCTCTACTGGCTGAATTCTGCTATCAGCTGATCTGGAGACAGACAACATACTGTACTGTCACTACACTGTCACTGTCCGGTCACTGTATA
>CAKAOH010036628.1:0-39858 GCA_916701665.1 Sebastiscus tertius | reverse complement strand
GGCGGACTCTCCATTTGGCACACTTGGATACCCAAAGTGTGCCAAATGGGTTTTCTACCTCTTGAAAGGGAATCTGGCTCTAAAATACTACTGATATCCACTACAGGAGGCTATGTGCACACAATGGAGCCTTTGGCCATGACATTTACCCTGTGCATCATCACGTTCTACCATTGTGCACAGTATAAAATCAATAAAAAACAACTAAATTGTATAATTTTGAGTAGTTTTATTCTAATAATGAAATATGATCAAATAGATAATAACAAATAAGATCAATAACAATGTAAATAAGATAACAAAAATAATTCAAAGTCAAGTATGTACCTTCAATATTCAATATCATAAAGTAAAAATACAATTTCTCAAGCGTTGATTTTGTAGCTAAAATATTGAAATCATTGCCAAACAAACATTGTTTGGACAAAATACACTTGGAGTGTTGTTTTAGTAGCGTTAAGGCCTCGTCTTTTAGAAACAATTCAGAGTTTTTAAAGGTAGTGTTTTAACACACAGCTCAGCCGAACATGGTACCAGGTCCGTCGGGTAAAAGAGGTTAAATAAAACAGTACAGTACTACACAGATGTGCATGTGTAAGTGAGCACTACTTGTTATTCCATAATAAAAATGGTTCAAAAGAGCATAAAACCTGGGATTAAAATGAGCAAATTGTCAGTAAATCACTGTGCTGTCGTATCCACTGTGGGGTAAAAAAAAAAAAGAGGCGACCGCAGCAGACGTCCTTCATCCTCCATAAACCTACAGAACATCGTAGACAGCCGCTCATAATATACATCCACATGCAACCCGCCGAGCCCCTCGCTGCTCACCGAGGACACCCTGACACGACATCTGTCACCAGGACGGCTTCAAAATACTTTAAACGTGGATTCACTTTCAAGGTTTGTCCTCTCCAAGCATTTACTCACTCAGGCAGCTACTCCCATCATGTGAATGCAGCATTATTCTTTCACAAAGATTCACAACACCACCCGAAAACAGTTTTTTTTGTGTATGGGTGCTTTGTTTATTCCATTTAAGAATTCCCACAATGCAATTTGAATATGTTGCCAATAAAGGCTAATGAATAAAGCTGCCCTGAAGGGAATCTGTACACGGATATTACAACCCCAAAAAACACAACCCGCATGGTTTTACAACAGAGAGGCATCTTTCTTTTCTTTATTATCATTTATTATTTTGTAATGTGGGCATCAAGCATTTATTTTTATTTTCATATTTTAGATATTTTGCAATAAAATGTCTCTGGATGAAAACAAGACTAATAGTCTGAATCCCCATGAGTGGTGCAATGTTACACTATAAACCACATAATGATAAGTGTTGGACAGAACTGATAACATATATACTGTTCGGCTTTAGAGTCTCACAAGTCATGAATGATAAATGTGATGTTTTTTCTGAGAGTGGTACTAGATTGAAGATCATAAGACTGTTAAGATTAAAAGGCTCCATTCCCTTAGATCAGCACATGTCATGGCATTCTGCTGATTCGATTATGAGATAATTTTGTAATTTAAAGATATTTGACATCAGGTTTTTTTATTATCTTTTATTTTTCCATCTTTTAAGTTATTTTAATTAATTAATTTATTTTAATGTATTTATTATAATTTTTATTTATTTAGATATATATAATTTCATTATTTTTTTAAATCCTTGCCTTTTATTATTATTATTATTATTATTATTATTATTATTATTATTATTATTTTTATTATTATTATTATTATTATTATTTTCACCCTGGGGAACGGGGCGGCATTCATGGCATGTTGCTGATTGATTATGAGATAATTTTCTAATTTAAAGATATTTGACATCAGGTTTTTTTATTTATTATATTTAAATATTTATTTATATTTATTTATGGATTTATTTTTCTTTTAATTTACTTATTTTAATGTATTATTTTTATTTAATTTATTTACGTTCATATAATTTAAAAAAAATTATCTAATCTTTCACTGTTATTATTATTATTATTATTATTATTTATTTATTTATTTATTTATTATTATTATTATTATTAGGGCGTGGCTTCCTTGTGATTGACAGGTCGCTACCACAACGTTGTCCGGTCTGGGAGTTGTCCATGTTTTCGTCTTACAACCTTAACCCTTTCATATTGTGTTTTCAGTTCATGAAAATTAATTGTAACATATCGGTCACCTAAAACTGTCTTAAATTCAGTGTTCAATTAGCTCCACCCTCTCATGTCACTTCTACTTGCAAAAAAACTAGATGGCGACGGCCAAAATGCCAAACCTGAAGCTTCAAAACTGCCGTCCACAAACCAATGGGTGACATCACAGTGACTACGTCCACTTCTTATATACAGTCCATGTTCTTGACTCTGGGAATAGCAGTTGGACTAACCTTATGCTGGAGCTTTCAATCACGTCTCACAGCATTCATCTGCAAATATAAATTGTCTTAGTTGTGGCTGAAAGCACCGGAAAAAAAGCCAGTAAGTGGACCTTGAATTAAGATTATTTTGTCTGATTTAGTTTTGAGCAAAGCGTTGGACTCGCAGACAAACTGACGTGGCTTTCCTTCGGCATTAATAATACAAGACGAGACACTTCCTCCCTCGACTAGCTTAGTTACAAGACTGCAAATCAGCACGGAGCTTATCGCCACCACCTTTATTTGATTTGGGAATTCCTCCAAAGTGCTGCAGTCGAACTTTAACACTGCAGCTGCAGTTCAGGTGCGTTCTGCTTGTCAAGCAGTGCGTTGCAAAGGGACTATGTGCCTTCAAGTAAGAAGGGAAAAAAGCATCATTATGCTCTCGGAAAAGATGAATAAGCACTCTGTTTTAAATCTTCTAAACAAGTGGTTTACACGGGAGAATACCTTCAGAGGTGTACATTAAACAGTATTAATGGAGATGGTTCTCTTTACTCTGCTGAAACGATTTAACATGCACCTCCTGAGGTACTGTTAACTCCTTAACTGATACCGATGCCTACCAAACACTAGAAAACATTTAAAACACTGAAGTCTGACACCCTCTCACATCTTAAGACAATGTGTCTTAAGTCACAGAGTTTTTTTCGTCACAGACTATAATATTTTGCGAAGACTGGGGATCTTTCAGGGTCACTATTTACAAGACTACAACTAGATTCCTTTAGAGATGATGTCACATCCTGCTCCTGGTGGGAATTTACAAGAAGAATAACTGCTGTTTATGATGATATTAAACTCATACTTGCTAACCCTCCGATTTTCCCGGGAGGGTTGCCCACTCCCAGTGTCACACTCCCTGATTTATGGCAATATTTCACACCTTTTTGTCCTTTTCGTTATCTTAATCTGTTTCTGGCTCTGTTTATAAGCGTTTCTAAGCTCTACTGTTTCCACCCGGACGACAGTACAGCTACACCAAATGTCTTTACCCGGTGGAGGAGAGCTGCTCGTGACACTGCGGCGCGATATGAGCTGTGCTCGCTTCACATCACAGCAAAGCCATCGTGGCATGGCGCAAACCATTGGAAATAATGTGTTTCAGAGCGCAATGATGCCGTTGTCACGTTGTGAATGAAAGGGCCTTCAGTCAGTGAGAGACGGAGAGAGAAATAGAGAGTACTAAGAGAAAGAAATACTGAAGCAGGAGCAAAGAAATGAATGAATGAATGAAAACTGATGAATATGAGTTTATACCAGAGATTCACACAAGTTCATGCCAGAGGGGCAAATTATTGAGTTTTCTTTCCTGAGAATTCAAAGTAAAATTAAAAGTAGGCCTCTGAAACTCAAATTTTTCTGAGGGAGGAACACCAGACCCCCGCTTTGGTTTGAAATCCTCCCTATTTTTGAGGTCTCAAAATTGGCAAGTAAGATTAAACCTGTTTGAGTTTACCAGAACGTCTTAAAACAGCTTAGGCTGAGTTTTATGACCACCTTACACAAGACGATCGAGATCACGGGAGCGCGCCGTAACTCTAGCAAAAACTCTTGTGATCTTATTCCGACAATGGAAATATGTCTGCCACAGTGAAAGTCGTTTGGTGTAAAGTCGGCATTAGTGGTGTCACTGAAGATGGGTTAACTTGCCAGAGGAAGGTGAGTAATATAGTAATCCTAATAAAAAACATTGATCTAGTGTATCCACCGGCACATTGAATCTGTTTACCGCCTGCAGGCCACACAGCAAGAACCAAAATCAATTCATGTACAGAAGAGAATATACATCATAGCTGCACTGCAGCTGTATTAGCCACATCTGTATGTTTCTTTAGCTCCTACAGCCACCAGCCGTCTCTTCTTGTGAAGGCCAAGTGGAACCCATTGCAACAGCACTCCCCCTTTCATTCCCCCAGGATGGTGTATATACATATATATATTTATATATATATATATTTGTTCAAGTGCACATGTGTGTATGTGAATGAGTGAAGCTGAATGCCTGCGTGCTGCTGTGTGTTATTTGTAATCTTGGTGAGCTGCTCCGGGCTGAATTGCTCTGTGTTGTAAGTAGGAAACAGTCCTGGTGTTTTATGATAAATACCCTTTTCTAGCCGCCAACCCCCCATTACACAAACACACAGTTAGCTCTGCACCAGGTTGGCCTCCTTACTGATCTCACACACATGACATTTGCTGCGGTGAAATTCATTTTGTTTCCCACGGCGCTGCAGCCGGTTCTCTCATCAAGCAGCACATACTCGGCTACCGGAGGCTTTTCATTTATTTAGACCGTATTTATGCCCCAAAAAAAAGAGTAAAAATACATAAAAGGCAGAGGGATGCGTTGGTGATGGCGTGTTATGTTGACACTTGTTTGTTTGAATCCACACAGAAACCAAAGCGTCGGTGTAAACTGTATATAAGAAGTGCACTTAGCCACCGTGACGTCACCCTTTGGTTTGTGGACTGCGGTTTTGAAGCCTCGACTTTGGCATTTTGGCCGTCACGATCTTGTTTTTTTTTGCAACCAGAAGTGACACGAGAGAGTGGAGCTAAGTACAACCGAACCCTGAATAAGACATAAGACCAAAACTGTTATAATTAACTTTGATGAACTGAAAACACCCTGTGAAAGGGTGAAAGACAAAAACACAGACAACTCCCAGACCGGACAACGCCGTGGTAGCGACCTGTCAATCACAAGGTAGCCACGGTGGAAATGCAGACAACAGTGGGCTGAAGGAACCTTTTAGTTCCTTGAAAAGTGGTAGGAACTATTCGGTGGAAATAAATACAACTAGCACAGCATCATCAGTGCTTTCAACTTGAAGTTCTTCCAAAGCTTAGATAGTTTCTGGGATTCTTGGCGCTCGCTCTCTCCCCCTTTTCCCCCGCTATGTTCCCACTGTTTATGTGATCTCGCCTGCTGTATGACAGTCGCATTATTAAACAACATTTTGAGGCAGAATATTTAAGTTTTCATTCCTCAAATTACTCCAAATAATCGTTCCAGCCCTATCTAGATGTTCTCCTCTTAACCTCGATGTGTAGTAGATGTAAACAACCCGAGGCGACCAACGTCTGCAGAAACATTTAAGTCATTAAAATGAGTTTCAGGACAAGCAATTAAGCCGCTATTTCCAAAACACGAACGCAGCTTTTGTTTAGGGACATACCCAAGAAACCTCCTGTCACCAAAGCCCCCGAGCTCTGCCTTCAGATACATAGGATTTGACAGCTCTTCACTGATCTACTGGTTCATTGATCTGCACCCCCACCCTATGCTGATACACTTCCCTTTCTACTGGAGGCTCCTTGAAGCATGAATCGGGGGCTTGAGTCGTTTCTGCTCGTTCCTTCTTGCCTTCTCTTTTTTTTTTTTTTTGCTCATCTCATGAATATAAAATGTGGAGTCCCCGCAATGCGCTTGGTTGCCGCCACTGCAGAAGGTCTTAACCATTAGTAAGAATAATCCACAGCTATGAACTCCTCTCTAAGCTCCTTTCTGAACTGTGCGAGTGGCTGAGGTGGGCTGGGAACAAAGAAAGCCACCATTATCAGCTGTTGTTGCTGTGTGACTCACAGAGCATGACTCATTATGTGCGGTTAAGACTTTGACCTATAAAAACTAGGGACTTTTGTAAATAGGTTGACCTATTAGTATGCTGCCACCTTTCCCCCATGTCCCTAGAGTCATATGCAACACAACTGCCTCTGTGCTGAACTTACACCCCAAGGTTACATCTGTTGATGATGCTCATCATCTTTAAATCTGAGCACGCCAGCAGAGTAGCTATAGAGATGAAAAAGTCTGGTTATTCAGTCTCTTTCTTTTGTCTGGATCAAAATATCTCAACAGCTACTGGATGGATTACCTCAAAATTTAGTACAGATATTCCTGGATTCCAGACGATGAATATGAATGACCAACTTCAGACAACTAGCGGCGATAAAGACTGTTGTGTCGCCTCATGTTGCCTGTGTCTTGGCCAAAAAGTTGCACTCGAACACACAAAGACTACAGCCAACAGCCAACTATCACGTACGTTCTGCGCCTGCGTTAAGGGTGTCACGATTTCGATTCCAAATCTGAGATCGATCGAAATTACCTTCCAATCTTGACCATCGAAATCAAAAGCAGGACCCCCGCCCACTCGTGTGCACAATAAAGCAGTACTCAAGAAATGTAACAGCCACCTCACTCGTAGTTAGAACTATAAACCAGCATGAAAATCACAATTACCAACATAAGCCACCAGGCCGTATTGCTGGTCCCGCTGGAGGGAAGGGATCAGCACGAGAGAACCAGAACCAGGACTGAAAATCTGAGGTTTTCTAAAGGGAGTCTGGCGGCTGGCCGAACATAAACAGAACCCTGTTTTAATGCAAATAACGCTTTCAAATGTATCTACATTAGACCTTAGCTCTAATCTTAGTGAGGAGTCTTTGCAAAATTGATTGATTTAATATCAAAAGTACATTAAAATGAGTGTATTTTGAGTCTCATTATTTAAAAAATGAATCTCTGACAAAATCCGACAACAGTAAATACAAACACTTCAGCTGTTTCTCCTTTGCTTTATGAAACACCAGCGTAACTCTTGTTCCATAACTTTTTTATACCCAATAACTCTTTAAAGCCAACACCCATCAGCAAACACATATATATGGCTCTGACCTCTAACTTAACTTAATCTTTACGGCTGAATCAAAGCCAGCCTCCGTGATTTAAAGGCCTGCAGAGATATATATTACTACTGAGGACAAGGCCCCACTCTTCTTCCTCTCCCTGTGTTTGAGAGCGCCAGGGAGCCCAAGAGGTCGACCTGCATCCATCAGTATCTTCCACCGGGTGTGAATGATTGCCAACAATTGTGCCAAAATCACTACAAGCAGGGAGTAGAAGGATGGGAGGATGAGGAGAGGAGGTGAAGAGGAGAGGCAGGACTCCCCCCCGTGTGGGTTCATCCTGTGAGACAATGATGAGACAAAGCCTCACATATCTCCAGGTGCTGCCATTCATTGCGGTGTTTTTCTCACCTTAATACATGCCAGCGTCCACCGAGGCAGGAAACACTCATATCAGCCTCGTTTCTGAACACACACTTTCCCCTGTGACGCTTTTCTTTTCTGCTGACAGAACAAATGCCTGCGCTCTTGTGATTAAAGCTGCTGTCACCGGGTTTTCATCAGAGGCCTCTCTCCCCCCCGCTCTTTCTGCTCGGCTCTTTTCTAATTTCTCAGCTCTACAGTCACGCAGCTAAATCACGGGAGACTCCAGGACAACATGGAGGACCTGAAGAGGACAGGAACTAGCAACAGCCGTGATGTGAGCTGAAGGGAGAGCAGCTAAGGTTATGAGAGGTGTCGATCAGGGTGGATGGCCAAGACTACACTTTCATATCTGATTTGTACAACAGGACCGTTTTAAAAGGACAGTTCCAGTTACTACTCTGAGGGTGTAGCACAAAAATCGTACAACTCCAACAGACAGAAGTGGGGCCAAGTCACTGCTTTGCACGTCACAAGTACGTCTCAAGTCTTTGCACTCAAGTCCCAAGTCCTAAACAAGTCATAATGGCATCTTCACCAAATGTGATGTCATTTTAACAGCAGAGTAACTGGAGCCAACAGGCTCTTCCAAGGTCGAAGGCCTAGGAAGGAGGTTATGTTTTCACCGGCGTTGGTTTGTTTGTTGGTTTGTTGGTTTGTTTGTCCATTCAGACGATTACTCCAAAAGTCTGCCATGGATTTGAATGACATTTTTTGGAGGGGTGGGGTGTGGCACAATGAACAATCCATTCGATTTTGCTGGCGAGCCCGATCATGATCTGGCTTTGTGAATTATTTTTAAGAACTCCACTCAGCCTGTGCACCACAGGCTTTAAGACATGCGCAGTGTAACTGATGGAGCGTTCATGACGTGTCACCCTGCCTCTTTACTTCTGCCAGCAGAGAGAGGGACAGAGAGAGAGCGGGGGATGGAGGAAAGGGGGGATACCCGTAGAATCGGCATTTTTTCACATTAAACTCTGTGAAATTACAGCCGAGTTCGACCAAAGCACACTTGATGATTGTTGGAAAGAGTAACGACAATGCTTTAGGTGAGTTTTATTTTGTTGCTGTCCAGTTTGAATGAAGTGTTTTACGCTGCTCCGCTGCGTACAGCTGATCTCAACATAAGCAAAAATACACGTGGATGACGGAGAGGGGGGGGCAATCGTACTCGGGCAGCTTGGCGGAGGTCTGCGCTCTCCAAGTGCCATTCTAGTTCTTCATGATTTTCTCCTGCAACTTGATTGGATGCTGCCAGATTGGTTCAAACAAAGTGGATCTGGGGAGTTAAGTGTAAGATAATCATGTCCCAATAATATTCACCAAAAATAAAGAGTCCAGAGTTCAACAAAAAAAAACAATAAAGGATTTCTCAAAAAGTAAATAAACCCAACATCTCCGACACTGTTGGAGTTACCTCCGGTACCGAGCAGTTAATTGTCTTTGTGTACACGCTTTTTAAATAAAATACATTTTCATCTTCGGGCTTGGAGGAAATGTATCAAGTATTTTCAAGTCAAAAGGCTCAAGTCCAAGTGAAATCACGAGTCACTGGTGTTAAAGTCGAGTCTAAAGTCATCAAATACACCGGTGTTGTCACCATCACATCCCCATTTCATCTGACTCAAAAGACATTTATCTGCACCTTTTTTTCCTGTTAATCATTTACTTAAATGTGTTAAGAAATTACCAATGTGTAACCCTTAAAATGTATTATTGCGGCACCAAAAGCTGTGGTGAAATTTTGCATGCACCTAAATTGTGTGCTGGTGAAACCGATATAAAACGTTAGTCTGGAGCCCTGAAACAGGAATGGATAAAATAACAGAAACACCCGCAAGTTGACAGTCAACACCACGAATAAGACGTGATCATAATGTGTTGAAATAACACATTTTCTAACAACCTCAACAAAAATATTAGAACTTAATAAAGATGGTGTTTTATTGTAGTGGATGCTATACTACACTACAGTGATGTAAATGAGCAAAGCTCCCAATCATGTTGAAGGATTGCTGCACTATAATGTAGGTTACACTTTGACACCATACATATCTTTACCACCTTAAACAGAGCTTACTCTCTACTACATCACTGAATACATCTATCTCACAGTAAAATAATATGAAGCATATCTGCCAGTTCTGCATAAACACAGAAGCAGGTATCATTATTCTTACAGGGAAGGCAATATGTTTCCTAAAAGAATGAGATACGACGCCGCTGCGGTCAATAGATTACAGTGTACGACAGGCCGGCTGTATTGCATGATGAATTGTTTCTCATTACATTTCCAGTTTAGGTTTATCGGAGTTGTTAGTCCCATTACACAGAGCTGAGCAGCACAAACAGCCGCACACCGCCACCGGATTTCCAAATGGAGATGAAAAATAATGTTTTATTTAATTATTCAAATGCAGTTTTAACTATTTGTGTTTGTCTTGCTGATTAATTTTGACGAATGGCACTTTTCAGAATACAAGAGGGGGAAAAGTGTGCTGTTAGACTGCAGCTTCTGGTCGTGTTCCCAGAGGACCTTTAGGTTTCTAGTCCTCGTCCTGAGTGGGGGGTCGGTGGGTTATTTTGGTGCTCCCCGAGGGCTGTGTTAAGGGATGTCCAGCAAACGGCCCATTTGACACCTATAAAGTGAACATTTTAAATGATTTATGTACTGCAGCAGTGTGTGTACTAATATCAGCAGCAGACAGGCAATTTTCAAGCAATGTAATTATCGAATTAAAGGTCTATGTAAGAGCAGCTTTTCTAAATCACAGGTCTCACGTTTAGCCCCACCATCTCCCCGTCTACAGCTGAGACAGCTCTATGATTAAGCCGTAAACAGTAATGGTCACAAACAACCGCAGTAAATATCGTATTGGTTGAGCTAATAACTGGGTGCTAGAGGCTCAGACACCCATCTTTGTGCATCTGCACAGTGAAAATTTGTACTATATGACACAATTAATGCTACTTCTCACCTGCGGAAGTAAGTCTTCACTCACAATGAATGCATTTTTCAAAATATCCCTCTCAAACACACAACTTCAGTCTCTAACCTGGGGACGTTTAATTTGCACATCATGAATACTTTCACACAGAATGCGAATATTAAGTGTGTACTTTTCATTATTATTTTATTACTTATATATTGAAACTTTCAGAAAAGGTTGAGTTTTTTCATACCGTGAATAAAGGCATCAAACAATCCAGTTGTGCGGAACAAGTTGAGTTGCGTCTATATTTACGAAACAACAACACAGAGGTTCTGTAGTTTGAACCAAGACAACAAACTGTATTACTCCTTTCAACCTTGCGGTGCGAGTCAAGCCTAGCCGTCGCTCTCATCTCCGTGGTCAAATGGGCCGACGCTACAACAGTAGAGCACCCATATATTGACATGTATGTTAAATGCTTTCAAACGGCCCCGATGGAGCTGACCATGGATGGATAAAGAGAACGGAGCTGACGGGAGAGCTAGAGACGGACTTGGAGAAGTTAGAGGAAGTATACAGGCGTGACTATATCCGGCTTTCAAAATAAGGTGTTAACAAAGGGAACTGTATATACAAAATACATATATGGAAATAAGATTGATTGGATTATATTCACCAGAAATATAAAACATTACACGTCCCTTATACATTAAAATGAAAATATCACTAATTTGTGAGGGAAATGTCTTTAATCTCTGATTTTTGGGTTGCTGGATAATAAATAATGTCTGACAATGACTGATATTTCACTTCAGGACATCTCTGACTACATACATGCTGAAAATCAAACATTTTTACTGTATTAATTTAGTTATTTTCCAAAGTAAAACTCCCTAGAAATGTACGATTCAACTTTTTCTCATGGTCCAGTGTTAAAAAAAGTTAACATAAATTGCAATAAATCATAATATCAAATCACAATACTTAAAAATCGCAACACATATTGAATTGGCACCCAAGAATCGTGATATTATTGAATTGGGAGATAGATGTATCGTCCCAGCACCAGTATGTATTGTGTCTCATTGGGTTTAACAGACTAATTGTAAAAAAGAACATAATGTTCACATAATGTGAAACGATGGGGGAAACATGGGGAGATGCCATTTAAAGGCAAATCACACAGCTTTGGATGTGATAGGAGCCATACTATAGATGGGAGTTACTATTAGCAGCATACAGGCTTTACGGGGGGTGGATGCTGATAACTGCACCCCCTGCTGTGACAGAACATAACACGAAGCTGTGCAACAGTACAGCCTGCAAAACAAGCCACCCAGCTCCACCAACGCTGTGACACAAGACTGATTGAGTGCAGACCGCTGCACAGCAGGTCATCTAGATACAGTAAAAACCCTGCCCCTCCTGCTCTATGATGGGCAGCAGAGCTGACACATGCAGATCAGAGCTAACGCTCTCACAAAAGGAGTCAGGGAGAGTCCTAATCACATCAGACAGTCAGGAAGAATCCACCACTCAACAGCTACACGGTTCAAAATGATTGAACTGAGACACCCACCTATCAGAGGCTCTGTCAACGTTTGAACCTTTTTAAAGGCTTCTTGAGATTTCAGCATAATCTGGTAAGATACGGGGCTCCACTAAGTTCTGAGAGAAGCCCTAAACGCATCACGAGCAGGCCAAAATGAGACGCCACGGCTCGGTGGAAGAAGCTGAGGAACACACAGCCCAATGGAAGCATCTCGTTCATATCATTTGAACCACTGCTGAGCATAAGCCTTTTTGAAAGCTCCTCAACTCGACTTCTACACTGCTGTGAGAGAGAGGACAGCCAAATCATCACAGCTATACGTCTACTCTCCATCTGTAGACAAACAGGACTGCGTGGGCTGATTAACCCTTACATCACAGTCGGATTTTAAATTAATTAGCCTAATTAATTGCTTTATATCCAGAGTAATTATGCTTATTTAGTGTTGCATCAGAGAGGGGATAAATATGAGTTTAAAAGATGAAAATACTAAAAATTGGCATGGAATGAAATGGACATTTTCAATCCTTTTCAAATATTTTTTAATGACTGCACCACTGTACGTTTCTCTTTCTTCTGTATTGTTGGTCTCCGCTGCTCTCGGAGCCACGTCTCAGCCAGGAGAAGTACATAAAGTGAACGAATAAAGACATATCTCCAAGTCTAAATCAACACGGGTAATTAGCAAACAATCAATGAGGAATGCTTAACTGGCCCATTATGGTTTTAATAATGCACAAAGACACAATTAAATATTAATTAGCATTTTATTAAGAGCTTATTTATTGAGTGGAGGAGAGGCAACTGCATGAATTTTTAAATAGGACTTGCAACAGGACTGTAGGAATGGGAGTTTTCCCAGAGATATTTCTTTCCATGGTGATGGCTGCTTAACAACCATATCTATATTTGGTATTGGTATTGGTATTGAGTCATAAACCAAAATATTGGACAAGTTTAAATTTTGACCCGTTGATGGCGCTAGATGAAAAGTCAGGAGATTATGAACGTGTGTACCAGATGTCCTTTGAAGTCCTCAAATGTCTTGGTTTGTCCAACAACTCAAAGATATTCAGTTTACTGTCGTAGAGGAGGAAAGAAACCAGAAAATATTCACATTAAGAAGCTGGAATCAGACAATTTAGACACTTTTTTTCTTAAAAAATGACAAACCGATTTATCGATCGAAATAGACTGCGATTAATTTAATAGTTGACAACTAATCGATTATTCGCTGCAGCTCTAGTAGCACCACAACCGTACAAGATGCAGTCACAAATCTTTACAGGTGTGTAGTTGAGATCAAAATGAAGGTCGAGTTCAAAGAAACGTGTGATCCGACTTATGTAACGGCGCCAGAAGTAGGAAAGGAGTCCCACGTGTTACGCCCCTGGTCCGATCTGCCATCGCGGCTGGTGTGATTCTATTTCAACATGATCTCTAGTATGTATCTACTGTACTTAAGTAACACCACTTCCAGAGTTGTTTTAACTCAAACCCTGAACTTTTCCACAGTAGTTTCCTGTGAGGACGGACATTTATTCTGAAAAGACTGTATCCATGTAGTGAGCGGAAACTGACGCGTGTTGCTGGACAAGAGAACGCACAAAAATAAGATATCGCATGAACTGTTGAATGAGGATACGTTGACTGAAATGCATCAACATGGCCACCTCTGATATGACGTAGATAACAAAGCAGTTCTCCGCTGGATATCTACAGGAAGCCCTTCACCTGGACTGACTGAAATAACACACACGTTGTGATCAGGTTTTATACAAGAATGCATGAATATTGTTAACATTAGCGGTAGTGGGAGAAGTTCAAAGTCTGTTTCAGTAGTGAATAGCTTCAGTGGCTCTTTGACATGAATAAAGTTTTGAGGGAAAGAGTGAATATGTCTTTTTATATCACAGTGTTGAAGCTGACAGAGTGGAAAGCAGCAACCAGCTGAAAAGGAGATTATTCACTCAACGACAAATATTCAACTATTAATAGAAAATGGGAAACATGCCATTCCTGTCAAAACGGCTCTGTTCAGATTTCTGTCTCTCCGTCATGTGCATCCTCTTCTACTGCCCCCCCACCCACACCCGCCTCTCACACAGCTGGTGTGTAATTGGCCGACGTGCGCTCAGCTCTTGTATGATTGGAGGATGTGACACCAGGCCGCGGGCCCCCGATGATCTAGTGACACCTGCGTTTCACACAAGACGACAAAAACAGCATGGTTCCTATTAATTATAAAAGGTTAAGCTTGGATACGCATGGAGAAGAAAACTCTTACTATCAATGCAACCAAGATACGCTCTCATAGACCTAAAAATAGTTTTAGCAATCTGATTAGGGAAAAAAAAAATGCTTAGTATGTAAAAGTCATATCAGTATCCGTGAAAAAAATATCCTTTTTTCCTTCATAATGCTGAATAAACGAACCATAATTGTGCCGCAGTATTTCTTTCAAATCAGGGCCAAGACTCCAGTGAATGCCTGCAAGACACCAAGCTTGAGTTTATGCAGCTCGTGCCATAAATAGAAACATGCCACCCCCTGTAGGCTAAAATTCACCCCCACCCCTTTAAATTCAAGGCTGGCCTAATCCCTCAGCTGAGCTGAGAGTTGCACAGCACTGAAATTTCACTGGAAGGGAGCGCCATGGCGAACGCTTTGATCCTCGGCGACAACAGCGGCTGAATAGAGCCTGTATGGAGTGTGGCATGTGGCCCGAGCTCTCTGCTTCCTACGACACGATGTCCGTGTGGCTGAATTCATCGCATTTGTCTCTGTGAAGCTGAACTGCTTGAGCTGTTTGGGTGTCCTCCGATGTGCACCTGCCTCAAAGCCGTTTGACTTTGTGCGTACTGTGACAGGAGAGATAATGTGAGTGTGTACACACAATTAGATCCACTATTTAACAGCAGACAGACTGAAGGCTGAACTGGGCTTAATCGACCGTCTTCACACAGATTGCATATTTGATTCGAGTCGGTATAAAGAGATGTAAACAATGTTACAATCAATCACGTTTTGGAAATATATCTTTAAACATATGCCAGATTATCTTGCTGACTCATGAGAAGTTTGAGACCTGCTCATGTACAAATCTTGAGGAGGAATCATATCAACACGCTTCTCTAAGATGTCTGTAATGACTGTAATATGAAAATAACCATATATAATATATGTAAATGCAGCTACAAATGTTAAAATATATCACACTGAAATCATGTCCATCAGTCAAAGATGTATCTTCACATCATCTTATGTCTTGTGTCGCTGCCTGCAGTGGCTGAAAACGACACTATGAGAGCTATGATTCCCTCAATAGTCCTGTTTCCATTCAATTGTCAAGCCAATTTTAAGCAAAAGTCACAAAAAAGAAACCAACTGGTTTGCGAGCGAATAAACTCAACTACAGTGTAGTTTGTTCAGAAGTTGGCGCTGTAGGCTTCGCATGGCTGTAATCCACCAGTAAACGGAGTAGAAGAAGAAGTAGAGGTTGTGAACCAGAAACAAAACAAGTCACCTTGGACATCAAACCATCTACGAGAGAAAAATGGAGAGAGGTCTTGTGAGTATTGGTCATGTTTCATGACGTCCGGAGACAAAGACAATGTAAATATATATCCGAGAAGACGCCGACAGCGGAAACAGCTGACCAGTTATGTGAGTTAAATGTTCGCTACATCTGAATTCATTCAGCAAAGGTGTTTCCATAATCCATTTAGCACATCAACTATTTTTCGACATGGTAGCAAAAACCACCTCAAGTGAGCGTAAAAACTTTTTTGCACCATTTCCATACAGCTTTTCTAAAGCGATACTTCCAAATGTGCATAAAAATCCATTGATGGAAACACGGTTACAGAGCTGGTGCTCGCTATAAAGCTCCGTAAAGGGGAAACTGCAGATTTAGGTGATTCACATGAAACAATCTGCACATTTTTTGGGCGGCACCTACAGATTAATGTCAACGCTGTACGTACGACATCCATGTCTGTCCATCCTGGAAGAGGGATTCTTCATCTGTTGCTCCTTTGTTCCCTTTAAAGGTTTTCTGTGTGAGGATATTATTCTACACTGTACAGATCATAAAGCCCTTTGAGGCAAATTTGTGATTTTGGGCTACATAAAAAAAAAACAAATGACAAATGACGCCTGAAGCAGTGCATTTTAATTGCCACAGACTTCCGTCATATTAATGGTATTATTATGCAGGGTTGATTAATTGATTGCAGTCTATGTAGTAATGCTGTTAAAAAAAAATAATTACAGCCAAAAAAAAATGAACTGCAGATGCGTTTATGTGAATCACTGTCCTCTGAAACAACGGTTAGTACACACCAATGCACAATGGTGATGTTTTTAATTATAACTAATGCAAATTCCGTGTGACTGTATTCATCTTTGGCAGCATATGCAGGTGTCATAAATAAATGAATATATGAGGAGCTACATATTCACTCCACATCTCTCACACCTCTCTTTTTGGAGAGGCTTGTCTGGACGGTTTGGACAGTCCTGTCTGAGTGGGCAGATAAGCGCTTATGAGAGGGTGGTAAAGATGATTCACCAGGACTTGTTAGCAATAAAGTATATTATCCTTTAAAAAAGTGCAATCAGAAGTCACACTACTAACCCTAACCTTACTCAATGAGCATCACCTGTGTTTTTATTTCCTTCCCTGTCAGTACGGTGGCATATTACGGCCATCGTCCCTCTCTCAGCAAACTCCAAGGACATAATTCACCATAATATGTGGTTAAACACAAGCAGTTATGTTATGTGCCTTTTCTGTGTTGTTTTCCCTTCACACTGACACAGTGACAGTTAAAAGCGCCAGTGTGTAACTATGGTAACCCAGTGTGTTCAGAGTAACGTCTTCTCAACAGTTGGATTTTAGTGTTAGCTGTGCAGAAATAAAAGACACACGCCTTTGTGTAGTCAAAGATAGAAGTTGTTCTTCTCTACTTTCCTGTAACTTCTATGATATTAGTATTAATGTTAATAAAAGAACACATTAAGAACATAAAAGAAGACGTGTATATGTATCTTTCAGGACCTTCGCCTCCCTCAGTTTTTTCCGATTTTTTCCCGTATATTTACTACTTTAATATCAGAGAATATCCGATTTTGTTCTCGTACATTTACCACTTTAATCTCAGAGAATATCTGAGTTTTTTTCTCATAAATTTGCCACTTTAATTTCATAGAATATCCAATTTTATTTCTCGTAAATTTGCCATTTTAATCTCAGAGAATATCCAATTTTATTTCTCGTAAATTTGCCATTTTAATCTCAGAGAATATCCAATTTTATTCTTGTAAATTTGCCACTTTAATCTCAGAGGATATTCAAGTTTTTTTTCTCGTAAATTTATGACTTTACTTTTCGAACATTCTGAGTTTTTTCTCGGAATATTATCCCCCTCCCCCGGCTCCGTAATTATTATTTTTTTTTTTACCTACAATGGCCCTAATACGCCGTAATCTGTTCATCTGGTACATTTAATTTATTTCCACCTTTTTCCCCCCTGGGTTTGGGAACTACTATGTTAAAGGATAAATGTAACGCATAATAAGCTTGTTTTTAAATCACAAATCACGTGTCTTTAGCAAATCAGGTAACGTTTCAACAGCAGATTAATTAGTTTTTTGAAATGATTAAATTCTACGTAAATACACCAGTGCCTGTGGTAATGAAATTACTGTTGGTCACACCCAAGCGAGTGTGCCTTAATATATAAAAGTAAAATCACCAACAGGAAATGCTATCAAGAGTAAACAGGATGGATATTTAAGTAGTTCTTTTGATGATATAAAAGGATAAATCTGGTATTTTTATACATTTGTCCAACACAATGCTTTCCATGTACTGAAATCCCCTCTTTGAATAATAATAATATAATGGTAAATCAAACATAGCTGCTGCATAAACAGGGAGAGGTTTAGAATTGAAATATCTTTCTTAGAGTAGCTTCTATGAATAAAGCCTCCAGTTGACAGACGGTTGGCTCTACTGTCATACATACATACATACGAGTGCTCTGATTCTGCAGCTATGAAAACCAAAACCAGCCATTAATACAGAGAAACAGGCTGAAGCATGAATGGTTTCTCAATGCTCCACTGTCACAACATGAACACTTCATCTCCACCACACAGACTCTCCCAGTCATCTCCACCCGAACCCTGAAGGGAAGCCGAGCGACAGATATATGGAGTCTGCTGGTGTCAAGTGGTCCTCATGCTCAGCTCCTTATCCGACCAAACGTCCTCCGCTTCACGGAGCAGCTACCATCGCTCACTCGCTGCGTGTTTGCTCATGTATATTACAGTTTGTGTTCACAGATCGCTAGGCCGTGTTATATATTAAATATTAAGCATTCAGCTATCAGCCGAGATGTCTTCGACCCAGGCAGACATACTTTGAGCCTTCAAACTTCATTTGAATCACTCAGCTTAATGATATACAGCAAACACGGATATCGTAGCTCGAGCTGATTGCATTAGCAGGCAGATGGACAGATATAGAGGGCAGAATATCTGAGAACATTATCACCCATCAGCTCTGTTTATGAAGATCATCTGGCCTCTTGGCAAAAGCCTCTTAGATATTTTCAGCGGATGAAGGTCGAGCTACGACTCGACCGACACCACTTATAAATGGTTGATTCATTTTTGGATGATCCATAGTGGCGCTGCACTGTTCAGAGAACATTAAACGGATTGGCTTGACGGAGGCGTTATCATTAAAAGATCCATTTTGAAACCTTTGAAAGGCCACAAGTGCTGCACAGCATGTAGGCTCTGATGACACTAGAGAGGACGACGCCTCCAAAGATATGACACAAGGAGAGGACGGATCATTAGTCAGGGAGGAGATGGTTCACTGCACTTGGCGAGTGAATCCCTTTTATAGTCATCTTTGCTTTTCTTAGTTCCTTTGGGCACTAACAAATTAGGGATGTCACGACAGTAGTAGTTAAAGTCAAACAATAAATCTCATGTACTTCAACATCCTCTCCTTTATCACCGTTTGCATACTGTTTTTTCTAAGGAAGTTAAACAGATCATAATTCTCTCTCTATTATCTATTTTTGCACAGATCAGACTTTTTTAGTCCCGATACCGATAGCAATACCTGCGCTTTGGGTATCGGCCGATACCGAGTACTGATCCGATACCAGTGTTTAATTAATCAGCTGTATGCCTCGCTGTGTGGAAGTAACTGGGCTGATTATTTTATGTGTAAAGCAACATCAGGCTTTTCAAAAGTTCTCAAAAGTTTGTGCACTGGGGCTCGTCGTAACTACCTCACGCCACTGAATCCATCGAATAAATCGTCAAAATAAAATCCCAAACTTGCATGTGCAACATGCACTATGACGCTCTAGGTACCCCTCTAGCATCAGTTTTGGTTGTGTCAGAGAAGGCGTATCAGTTTCTGCTCATTACATGGATAGTGTCTTTTCAAAATAAAATTCTGTGTTCACAGGACACGTACAGTTTCTGCTAGTTACATGCATACAATCTCTTTTCAAAACTCAACGTAAGTTTACTTAGCTTTTAGGTTTTCTTACACAACAAAACTACTTGGTTAGGCTTAGGAGAAAATCGTGGTTGGGGATGAAATAAGTACGTTTCTTACGTAAAATAACTGCGCTTGTTATGTTACTGGCGTAATACGTAAGTTACGTAACAAGATCCAGTGTTTGTTTGACCTATCCATCCTCCCCTCCCACCCACCCACAGCGGTCTTTCTCGGTACTACATCTGTTGCTCTAAGCGTCTAATAATGTCGCAGATGGGTTTACATTGGAGTTAGTTAAAAGCCCGGTGCATCACATACAGACACTAAAGGGTGCCTTGGTGCGTTGTTATTGGACGCTGAGGGGCACTGACCAAGCAACGGTATTTGAGGAGTTAGGAGTGAGACCGGGTTGGCTGGTGGCGGTAGAGTTAAAGTCAGCGAATCACCACGGTCAGTAGGATTCATCCTCCGGGATCAATGAATGTCTTTACAAAATTTCATGGCAACGTATTTAATAGTTCCTGAGATATCTGAGTCTGGACCAAAGCAGTGGACCAACTGACTGATAGATTGACATTGCCATCCTTCAAGCCGTGCTGATAGCAAAGTCATCAGACTTCTTGGTTGGATTCATTTACATAATTCTGTTCAGAAGGCCCTCTGACACTAAACTAAATCAAACAAATTTGATTACCTGTGAAAACTCCACTATAACCACACGCCAAGGGTGATTTTTCACTTACTTCCTGGAAGGACGCCAAGGGAAGAGGTCTAAAAACTGCAGTACGCCTATAAACTACTTCACCCGTCTGCTGGAGGTGGCTCAATCATGTTGAGTGAACACATTTTTCAACAAGATATCATGACCAAAAAATTGATCCAGCCAAACTTTCCGTTTTCACTTTGAGTGCAGGGCAGTGTTCTTTACCTTCTCCTTTATGACCACGACCGCGTGGCGTGACAACAGCTGAAGCCTCAATTACACGAGCAAGATGAGAGAAGGAGGCAGGCTCATCCATCACAGCGGAGAGGCGAGGCAGTCTGAATTGGCAGCTGTCTCCTCCGGTGCTCTGAAGACTCGGGAGGCTTGTTTGAAATTACGATGCAAAGCCGGCCTCGCTGCCAAGTTCTCAATGACACCCAGATCTGTTACGTGCATCTGTTACGCAGAGCGCTTTTGTTTTTTTTTACTTCGCTGTTGACAAGCAAACCGAGCTATCACAAACCTCGTCCCATCTTCTTTTAAAAGCCAACATCTGTGTGTTTTAACCTACCAGTATGTGAAATAATAACAAAGTTAAGTCCTACTTAAAGCTGAATCAATGAATTTTTGTCCACTTGGGTGCAGAAATGTGCCAGTAGGGCTGCCCCCTGAAAGTCAATGACTTGAATCATCATCAGTGACTCCTCAGTCGACTTAAAATTGTTGAAGTCAAGCCGTCGTTTCTTTTTAAGAGGCTAAATCTACGAAGAGCTTTGTGCTCTTGTAAACAAACTAATCATAAACACATTGGTTGAATAGATATGACATGACACAGCAAGAAAGTCAAAACGAGCTAAAGGAGACGTGGTCCGTGTTTCAAAGCGAGTCGGTTGGTTTGCTGACATCGCCGCAGACCCCTCCCACTGAGGACAGTCCGCCTCGGTTGAAAATCGTGCCGGGAGCCCCGTCCCTCCCCGCAGGGAGAGAGGGCGTAGCGAGCATCAAGGCCCCGGGAAGCGGTGAGGTCCAGGTGAGGGGTGCTGCAAAGCTCACGGCCGGAGCAACAGAGGGATAAAGAGCCGAAGTCCTGCCGCTTCCGATGGACCTCATGTGACCTTATTTCGGAAAAAATATGAACGGTAGTCAGCGGAGAGAGATAAATATTTTTGATCCTGTTTAAATTGCGCCATTAATCACACATATGATATGTTTGTTAATTTAAAAGATAATTTTTCAAGTCAAGAAAGTCTCAGTTTGTCATAAGTTTATGTTTGTATCATTTAGTTTTGTGTAAAACCGCTCAGTGAACTACATCTCTCATTTAACACTAGCTAGCTAACTTAGCGATGTTCCACGCATAGATGAAACGTTATCTGTCCTGATGTGTTTTATCCAGCGACTCCTGGTCTTTTTATCAGCCGGGAAGAGAAAGAACGAGTCAGACCCGTTGCTGGTGTGAGTTCATCCCAGTAGGAAACACACAGACATCGTAGCTTCAGAGAGGGAGACGTGACTTTTGGGTGTGTCGTCTTTCTAATTACGTATTTTCACAGTCTGATACTTCAACAGTTTTACAACAAACTTTCTTGACTAAAACTGACAAACATCATATATGTGATTCATGACGCAATTCAAACAGGATCAAAGAATTATTTGTCTCTCTCCGGTGACTACCGTTCATATTTTTTCTGAAATAATGTCCCATGCTGGTCCACCGGAAGGGGCGGGACTTCGGCTCTCTATATGGTACTTGACGGTATATGAGGAGGGGCGACTTGTCACTAAAAGTATCTGGTCCACCTTAGAACCGGAGCCAAAGTCGGCACTAACTTCGGGGTTAACTCCCTCCATTTAAAAGCAGATTTCATTATAAATATATATATACATATATATAAAAGTTTTCCTGAAGTTTGGGACTTCTCAAAACATATTAATAAATGGGGAAAACAGTTGAACAAAAACAGCAGTGGAATTACTGAACAGAAACTTTGAATTCATTTGAATGAGGATCCAAACTGAAGCGCATGAATAGTGCCAATTAAAAAGTCTAATTTCTCTATCAGCATATGCAATGAACAATAATTCTGTGTAATTGTTTGGTTTTAATTTTCATTGCTCCAGATGCAAAACAGAGCTTGGACTTACAGCTTATGGGTTTCTTAATGACCAGAGGAAGTTTAATATTAATGTGTTCTGGGATGTGAGAACGGTTTCTAATTTAGGATCTGGGCTTAAACGTCTGTCCAGGTCACTGAATGACTTCAGACAATTAGATTCTTCCTGAGATGATTTTCTGCAGATTTTCCCCAAAAACCAATTAAAGAATTTAATAAGACAGACTGTTTATAAAAGCATCTGTGTGTTTTTGGTGGAAGTGAAATATAAACCTGCGTGATTCATGTAAATCTGCCACACAACAAGGCTCAGAGACGGTGAGATAACACTGACTGTGCACTGAGCAGAAGGCGGGCTGTCGATGTGACACTTGGGTGCACTCTAAAACTGCTGCTATACGCCGCCATTTATGTCGCGATAAGAGCGGAGAAACCACTTAAACTGTGTCAGCAGTCAGCCAGCAGCAAGAAACACTCGACAGCTGAGTAACAACAATGGATGCAGGAGCAAAAAGGACAAGATCGGAGCTGGACCCATTTGTGACCTCAGCACTCCAGACGCTACAGCTTGGCCCATTCCCACTGTCCACACTCAGGGACTTTGTATTTTAGACAGTTTAAGTGTACGCTATATTTAGAATATTTTCACCGCTTTACCTGGCCGTCAGACAGCCCTTTCTGACAGGGAACTGAAGCTGTTATCTATGTTTTCCAGCCACCACACTCCATTGAAAAGAGCTGTAGTTTTACCTCACAGAACACGTGCAGTGGCGTAAATATCAACGGTGCAACCGGTGCGGCACGCCGGGACCCAGAAATCACCTTCACCGCGTCCACACTGAATCCGTTATATATGCACTTCTGTTACGTCATGTAAACAAACCACGTAGGCTACCTATCAGCTGTGCGCTCGAGATCAGACTGGAGATGCAACCGCTTATCTTCCTACGTTTGTTCTTTTTAAACAGAAAGCACATATTTAATATTGTGGTATTTACTGAAAATACGGCAGGGAAAAAAACAGTTCCCTGGAGATCTCCCTCCAGCCAGCTGCCACGTTATTAAGGTTTTTGTAGTGAAATGAGGAAGATAACTCCTTATTTCAACTTCACCAATCAGCCGCTCCTGGTCACGCAAATTTGTTTTAACGCCATTAATTTCTTTAACACAGTAACGCAATCGATGTTTCAGCGATTGTAGCGGGCTCAGTTTTAGAGCTAGGGTGAAGATCCTGGTATCATATGAAACAAGGCGGGCCCGGATGCTATTCTGTCTTTCAGAGGTTGTTGCAGGCTGATGATATCATACGAAACTAGAAAACCTAGGGTATCCATTGGTACCAACCATTTCATACTATCTTGTCATGAAGGAGGTTAAATAACGCTCCAAACTCAATGCTAAATTTTGGCAAGGAAAAACTATCATGGCCATTTTCAAAGGGGTCCCTTGACCTCTGACCTCAAGATATGTGAATGAAACGAGTCTCCCCTTTACAGACATGCCCACTTTATGATAATCACATGCAGTTTGGGGCAAGTCATAGTCAAGTCAGCACACTGACACACTGACAGCTGTTGTTGCCTGTTGGGCTGCAGTTTGACATGTTATGATTTGAGCATATTCTTCACGCTAAATGCAGTACCTGTGAGGGTTTCTGGACAATATCTGTCATTGTTTTGTGTTGTTCATTGATTTTCAATAATAACTATATACATACATTTGTATAAAGCAGCATAATTGCCCACTCCCATGTTGATGAGAGTATTAAATACTTGACAAATCTCCCTTTAAAGGTACATTTTGAACAGATAATAAATGTGATTAATTCTGTGATTAATTGCGAATAACTATCCTCCTATACTCCAAATAATGATCCTTTAAGCCAGTCATCAATTGTGACTGGATCTTTGACACTTTTTTAGTCATTTTGATTATTTGCGTTGCATATTTCATAGAATAGCTGATACAAAATGCACAAACTGTCTCAAACACTGACAAATTCGGTCAAAATTACCATTTTAAAAACGTGGCTCCTCAGTGTGAAAGCTGCTAAAGTCAGAGTGTGTTTCTGAGTGATGGAGAGAGAGAGGACTGCAGCGCAGCATATGGCTTTGTTTAGAAAATGCCTTTTTTGTTTGAAATGGCCAGACGGAGAGATGCAACCCTGAAAACAAAGCCAAGTCCTCGGAGGCAAACCAACAGGAAATGTGGGTCAGCACAAAAACAAGTACAATGTTGAGGAGAGCAGCACGTAAGATTCAAAACGCCAGATATATTCCTCCTCTTGAAGCTTGAGTTTTTTCTCTCCATTCCTAAACATCTTTCCAGCTCCATCATTAGTTCCTTCATTTTAAAATTCCAGCCTCATTTTCCGTCTACGATTGGGAAAAAATCTTCATGTGAAATCATCGTATCTGTGGCAGTAATTGCCCTGGCAGCCAACAGATGTGCTTTAAAGTGCTAATGCGGAAGCGGCGAGGCCCGGGTTGAGTTGCTACATGAGGGATGTGAGCTGGAGTCAGCACATCCACGCTGATAACAAGCCCGGCGCAAAGTCAGTTAAAAGTCAATCAATGTTGTTTAGGGGAAACTTTGACAACTTCAAATGAGCGGCAGGAGGCTCATTTTGCTGTTTTGTGCCGAGAGGAGGAACTTTTTTTTTCCCGGGTAATGATGTGTTGGCTCTGCGGCTGATCTGAAGTCAGGTCCAGCAAATAAAAAGAGGAAGAAGAGGAGCACTTTGGCAGCCGCTGAAGGTGAGATAATGCACCTTCTGGTCAAAACGCCCCAACCTTTCCCAGACGCCCTGGAGAGATTGGTCTTTTGAAGCTTTTATATCACTTCCACTATCGAAAAAACGCCGTCACCCCTCTGCCATCCATCATCCCACCCAGTCATGGGCTAAACCCCAAGCTGGGCTATTTATAGACCATCCAACTTAAGCGCTGCATGTGTCTAAACCTTTATTGATTCCCAGCCAGGGGAAACACAAGCTCCTGCATTAATGATCAGCCAATGAAAAAAGGCCTGTTGGCGTCTCACCATGTGTGTGTGTGTATTTGAGGGTGATTTTATACAACGCAAATAAGCACACAACAAATTGACATCGAAACAATCTGTAGTGGCTTCCACCAACAAATCAGAAGAAATGCATCCTGGTTATTTAAGGTTGGTGGCAGCAGGGGAACACCTTGAGGTTGAAAGACGCAGGTTTTGGGGAAAAACAAGCAGCTTTTCAGAGACAAACTGATCGACTCACATGTACTCTAGTTAAAGCTGATCGAGGCAGGACTTTAAAGCATCAGTAGGCGAGATTGGAGCAAATATGATTAAAAGAAGTTATTTTTATAAAACGGTCGCTATATCCTGACAGTAGTACATGAAACAGGTAACCTGAAAAAAATCATGTTCCTCTGTGTCCTCCGCTGCTCCTAACGGCATCTGCAAGATTTCACAGACCGGAGGAAAACAAGCAGTAAGAGCTGATCTGAGGTCTGCTGTCCATCTGCCGTCTATGAGAGCCGGCTGTCGATCACTCGCGAACTCTGACCAAACGGTCAAACTAGGCAGCGCTGATCAAATGAGAATCAGAATCAGAATCATCTTGTAGTGCACAATTTAGCTGTTAAATGAGAAAGTTTGTGATGCCGCCGCCATTGTGAAATCTGTTGAAGGAAAGCCAAGGACTGGTCACATGACCAGAGCACAGCCAATAGGAATGCTCTCTCAATGAAATGACCTGTGGTTGGTCAAAGTCTCCCGTCACGGGATAGATTTTCTAAAGCCTGAAAACAGAGCCATGAGGAGGAGCAGAAGTCTAGTTATCTCTCAGAACACTTGAATTACAATATGCTGAAAGGTTATTATGGGATTTTTGCCCAATGATGCCAAAGATATTCTGCCTACTGCCACTTTAACTTTAACAGCCTGAATCACAAAGCAGGGCTGCGACAGTGAAGAGAGTCCCATATGCTCCAACTGAGACCCTCTAAATTCATGTCTGCCCGAATCAAAGTCTGCCGTCATCGACATGGGCACTGATGGGAAATCTTCAAACGGAGAATAAAGCCTCAAAAATACAGAAAAGACCAAAACGTCAAGTCTTTGTTTCAGGGGTGAGCGAGCACCTTTTGAAAATCTTTTTGAAGAGAGACCAAATTGACACTATTAGTCTCAGAGGGGGCAGCCCAACAACAATCTTTCACTAACCTTAAAAACTAACCAGCACACGTGCAATCATGATCAACAAAATCTGCAAATTGGTTAAGGAATCAAAATTTGTGTTTCGGCTGGTTATCATGTAACCTGATGAACCCTAATTTGCTACCACTTCAAATAAATAACATAACTGCACCATAAAAGTGAGTGCAATTTAATCCTGCAATAGGTTTCCACTCCCTGACCTACGGTGATTGATTAGTAAAAGTCATAACTGACAGATATATATATTTCCAATAATTAAAAGTGTCTTGATGAACAGAGTCTATAAAAGGTCATGATATACTGAACTGTGAGTTGAGTCCTGGTCCAGGTCTATACAGGATTTATAAGTCCAGTGCTACAACCAGACGTCTGCAAGGCCTTGAAACTGAGACCAGGACCAAGTCTTTAACACCACAATGTGAATGAGTCCAACTCCCACATAACCTGGATTTACATTTACATTCATCTTTCCTCCAAGAGAAAGGGGATATGTTTGCTTTAGACCAGGGGTCAGCAACCTTTACTATCAAAAGAGACATTTTAGGCAAAAAAAAAAACATCTGTCAGGAGCCGCAAAACATTTGAGCATTGTGATGAAGGTAACAGTTTATAGTCTGAGTATATAGTATATAAGTCTAATGCAGTGAGGGCCAAAGAGACAATGTACTACGGAGTAGTAGGGCCACATTGAGGGGGGAAAAAATGAGATTTCGAGAATAAAGTCATAACCTAACGAGAAAAAAAGTCGTAATATTACGAGAATAAAGTCAGAATTTTATTAGAAAAAATAGTATTAATATTACGAAAATAGAGTCATAACTTTACAAGAAAAAAAGTTGTAATATTATGAAAATAAAGTCATAACTTTACGAGAAAAAAAAGAAAACAGTTCAAATTACTACTTTATAATATGACTTTATTCTCATAATATTACGACTTTTTTTCTCTTAAACTTCTGACTTTATTTTCATAATATTACGACTTTATTCTCAAAAACCTTTGCCTTTGTTCTCGTAATATTATGACTTTATTCTCGTAATCCCAGATTTATTTTTTATTCCTCAATGTGGCCCTAATACTCCGTCATACTGTCGTACCATAGACCCACAACAATGATAAATAAAAATGAAAAAAGTAAACAAAAAATTCAAAAGTTATTCATTTCCATTTTTAAAAATCCACAGGGAGCCACTGGAGAGGAGCTAAAGAGCCGCAGGTTGCTGACCCCTGCTTTAGACACACAGAAGGCTTCCAAATAAAAATATATATATATATTTCTCACATAGCTTTTGGAAGCCAAAAGGCCAACATTAAGCTGCAACCAAATACCAGCACCTTTATACAGCCGTATGCCATAATAATGAACCATTTAGCAGCCTTACCTGTCAGTCCAGAGAGCAGAGGGTTCACCTGGAGGAGCCAATGCTGAGGTGCATTCTGTCAACCGGCCAGCAGGAGGCGGAGACTCTGGTGACAGAGAGAAGATGTATAGAGGTTTATAAAAAAATGAGCCTACTTCTCACTTGATTTATTACCTCAGTAAACATTGTAAACATGAGTTTATGGTCTCAATCGCTAGTTTCAAGTCTTCTTCTATACAGCATGATGTTCATTTAGTAAATTATGGTCCCATTTAGAGTCAAATCCCTCTTTTGTCTGAGTATAATTTTGCAATCACTCACTGGTGGACTCACGCCCGATCCTGATTCAGTTCAGCTCATTCAAGACAGGCTTTTCACAATAAGAGACACCTTTATGAAATAACCCTCTGAGGGTTGACAGGAGGAAAAAACCCACTCTTGCATCGCCCTGCGTCGTAGTACCGGCCTGAGATACACAAAAGGTCAGTTTTTTCATTACATGTCCCCTTTAACTGCAGCTAAGCTAATGACAAACCCATAGACCTGTGGACGCAGCTGTCTTCTGTGCACCTGGCTTCACCAAACCACCGCAATAACTCCTCAGATAACAGCTGGTGAATGCAGGATCACATTTATTTAAAAGGAATCTAGTCCTTGTTATTGTATTAAGACATTTCTCTTTGTCTGAGTGTATTTCTAGCACTCATTAGCAAAGAAGTCAATCAATCTGCAGTTCTTCCTGTCACCTACTGATGATCAGCAGCTTTCTGGAGAACCATCTCTCAGAGGGACGACACAGACGAAGCCTAATTAGCTGCTAATTAGTTCAAACCGCTGGACTGAAAATGTTAACAGCCTGTTTAACCACCACATTACGCTGCTGTTCCAAAAAACAACAGAAAGTTTGTAAGGCTGAACTGAACGAGGGACAATAAGAATCACATTCCTGAGATTCCTCCAGTCTGCTCACACTCTCATCCTCTCTCTCATCCTCATCCTCTCTCTCTCTCCACCTGTGTGGAGGCTGGCAGATTTAATGACCAGCTAAATTTATGAGGGAAAGTTATGAATAATGTTTACGTATTAATCATTCATGGTGGCCAGCCAAGCACATAGACTACTGCTCCCCTGGAAATTACAGGCTCACCTCCACAACATAAATTATCCATCAGATTTCAATCAGCCCTTCTCGGCACAGCAAGCCAGAAGCCCAACCTATCTCTGCGAAATACTGATGTATGCACAGTCCAGCTTCTGTGGCCAGCAGGCAGCGTTAATCTATCAATCAATGTATGGACGACAGCTCATGTGGTGGAGATGCACACAATCTATCATCTGTGTTTTTGTCTTGAATTAAAATGTCGTGGGTAGAATGTGGAGGCAATGGATCGCAATCAAATCAGTTTACTGCAGATGTGCTGACATTAGCGGTGTTATTACGGCTAAATTAACATTCACCATGAACCTCCCTGGTGTTTCAGGCTTTACTGAAGAGACAAACAGGATGGAAGGACTTTTTGTCCATCTGTCTTTCCAGCCCATTCTCATTCCCAGGGCGTCAAATACCAAAGCTTTGTTTGGGCCGTCGGCGTTCGTTACCGCCGTACAAGGCACCCTTTATGAAACACACCAGGCGTTCCATTAACTACAATGTAATCCACAGCAACAGTAAACGCTCCGAGTAATTGTGCCGGGAGTGTGATGACGTAGTTTAAAGAGATGCGGCAGGTGGGTGGATGGGATGAGACCACTGTTCATGTCCCGTGCGTCATGTTACAATCAGCTGTTAGAAGTTTTAAGCCCAACCATGTTGTTCTTTCCTAGACCTAACTATAGTGGTTTTGTTGCCTAATCCTAATGACGCCAAAAAGGGGCATGACGCCAAGGGGTGTGACAAAGCGGCGGTATGTGATGAGTTGGGATGAGAACGTCTTGGTCTTTCAGCTCCTTTCCAGAGACTCTGGTTCAGCTTCAGTTCACGAGAAGAGAAACGGACGTGAGTAAAGCAAGCCAACAAGTAAAGTCAAGAGGACACACATAGAAGGCTCTTCTCATTTTTCATCTTCATCTCATCTGATCAATCCAACAAACAGATATTTTCACAGCGACATCTGGAATGAAGTTAAGCGGTGAGTGAGAGTCGTGTGAAAATGGTCTTCAAACGCTACTTTGTTTGATCTACGTATCATAACAACGGCTTGTTTATCCTCAGTCCTCGGTCTTCCTGTTTCCCTTTTTGAATGATGACTACAGACTACCGCCACCTGCTGGCGTGGAGAGTTATTTCATCTCACACAGGCGCAGAACATACGCGCTAACTGGCCGTCGGCTGTAGTCTTTGTGGTGTGTTCGAGTGCAACTTTTTGGCCAAGATGAAGACGACGTGAGGCCACTCAACTCGAAAGGACTCTTCCACTCAACGTCAGAAGAGTCCTGTTTCTCTTTCTGCATCTTTTTTTATGAATTACTCCCAGTAATGGCCGTGACAAAGAGTCTGTAATTTACGCTCTGAGAATGAGAACAGGCTGAGAGGCCACATGGTACATAAAGTACTCACAGCAAAGTTCAATAGGGGCAGTACAAAATAAAATGTTTCCTGTGAAAAGAAACACCAATTTCTATTTTCAAACATATGGTCAAGCGCAAACAAAACGTGTAAATATCTCACTTGTAATGTGTGGGAGGGGAGTTTGGATGCAATTGCTGTTACTACTAGAGATGTTTGGCAGTGTTGCCTGAGTTAAACACTTCACTGTCGGTGTTAATATTTACTGTTACTGTTACTGAAGAAGAGAAAACATGCACAGGGTTCAGATTAACATCGAAACATCTGAAGTGGGACTCACAGAGAGAGAGAAGTCAAAAGGACAAGAGAAGACCGGCTGGGGTGAAAATCCTCACACTCTTCTTTACGTTACTGGTCCGGCGACAAAGCGGCAGAAAGCCAGCGCAATAATTAGTTTCACAGGAGTGGTGTGTTTAAGGACGATAAGCATTGCTTTGGGTGAAGAGGAGTCAGCAGATGAGTGTAGCTGCTTGTTATCTGAGCAGAGCAGAGGGAGAGGAGCACACTGCTGGAATAACTTTGAGAGACAGAGGTGAGAGGAAGGAGGGACGCTGCAAGTAGCGAATGATAAAACCAAGAGATCAGGATCTGCTGCACATATTCCTGCAATTTAATTTGAGTCAGTGCGTTTGTAATGACTCTGAAGGCTGTTTGTGTGAATGCTGGGAGGCCTGTTAAAGTCATTGTGCTCACACAGCTTTTCCTCGTCTGCTGCATTCCCACAACACACTGGAGTCAGAGAAGAAGATCAGACAATCGTCGTGGTGCTCACACAAGTTAGCATCATCGATACACGCCAGCAATCATTATGCACGGTGCGTCGCCGTTGCAGCGGTGCATGTCAGGATGCGCTTGTCAAAGTGAGGCTGACCGCCGTGTGATGTGACTGTGAGGAAGAGGAACATGAGAGGGAGAGCCGAAGAAGTGGCTGCTGGGAAATCGGTCTGTGCTGCATGTTGAGATGATTTTCAAAGGAGCCGTGCAGCAGCGGTGTCAGACTGATACGGCTGATTGGACAGATTCCAGTTTGTGTTTTACTGTAGTTTAAATGAGTATTGATTTTTTTTTTCGCTCTTTCTTTGACAGATTCTGTTCTTGATCAGCAGCTCAGTTGCAGCGTGTTTCTCTTCACTTCCTGTTACTGGAGGCATTTTGCACATCACAGAGAACCTCAGACAACTGTGGATGCATGCTGGACATGGAATCAGATCCTTTTAAAAATCACACCGCTATTCTTCTTCACTAAAAATCAAATGGATTGATTGAGAAAGTGAAAATAACATTATTGAATCTGATACAAAGTATCTCAAAGGTAAAAATAAATGTAATAAAATGACACTTTTGTCCAGAGCAACAAACAATACAGCAACAACCATCCTCCATAATAACAAAAGCAAATCCTCAAGTAAAGTACGAGTACCTGAACTTTGTACTTAAGTACAGTACTTGAGTAAATGTACTTAGTTACATTCCACTGCTGATTTTCCATGGTTTGTATTGACTATATTGGAAGAGACATTTTACACCGAATTCACACCAAGTAACGGCAAAATGAGGCTCACCACAATAATATTTTTCTGCAGCCGGGAGGCGTGTTCATGTGTTTCAGACGGGAATACATTTGTTGTGACAAAGGTCAATATGTCACGGTGTAACAGGACTCCATTTACTGATCCCACCTCTCCCACCTCCAGCGAAACGCGTCTGGCTCACGAAACTTGGACCAAGCGCGTCCCCTAGTGTCCTCGCCGGACCTGTAGCGTCAGTTCGGCTGCACTTTGCCATAGACTTTGCATGGCAGCTCACCACAGGCCGCACTTCGCCACTGCTCTGGTGTGAATTTGGCGTCATTATCACTTTGCACCTGTCTGGTGTCATTCTTCCCATATAAGTTGATGAGAAGATTTCCCACCATCCAATGAGTTTTCATTTATTACATTTCTTCCAGTAATTAACGCTATAAGAGACGTGGTGTCACAGAAATGTCCTGGTTCTAAGAGATTGGCATCCCAGCCCATCAGGATCAGAGCTACATTTCAACCTTGCTTGGATGTCGGAAGGAGATGTCTCCTTTACTGCCCTGTAGGCTTTAACACCAGAGTCTTAAAGTATTTCATTATTCTGCTCGGCAATACAGACCTTTAGAGTCCCAGGATGGTGTTAAAGCTGTTTTTGAGGCTTTTAAAACTGCAATGAAATGTTGCTGCCTCACTCTCTTTTGCAGCTTGTTCAAGGTAGAACCTGTTGACTACAATCTTTCCACACCACAACGAATTTGTTTGAAATTAAATATTTTCCTAAGCGGATGACGATATGAGAGTTGGATAAACTGATTCAGTGTTGAAGTACGTCTGCATCTCTCCTCAGAGTTCACTTCAGGCCTGCTGCTATAATCTGAAAATCTTTGACCTTATGCTGAATAAATCTCTGAAAAAGACATAAATAAATGACAAAAGGTGACAATGCTGACAGTTTGTGGCTTTTTCATGGAAAGCCTGCCATTTGGTCCTTTGTCATCTGGACGAGCCTGTCGAGCGGGGCTCAAGAGGTTTCATCTGAATTCGTCTCTCCGGAGCCAGTCACCTTGTCACAGCTATTCTTCTCACTGGCAGGAGGCAAAAGAGCAACGCAGCAGGTGTTAGCAGGCTGAACATCCCTCCTGTTTGTTCACCGGGAATACACAGAGCAGAAAGGCTGTCTGAGAACGTATACGGAATGCATATCGATATATCGACACAACTGGTCATCCCTCTCTTTCCCATCTATTGTATCAGACACTAAGTGTTCGGCACAGACACACTTTCTCCAAAGCCCCCCTCCAGCCAGTTTTACTTCCTGTTTTTTGGTTAACATTCTTTCTCAAACAGACAATGGTGGTGTGGTTAATAGTCAGACGTTATTCATTACCATGGCAATCAGATGGCATCATTCTTCAACCCAGTTTAGATGAATTTACTGTTTATCAGACCACAGATGAGGCAAGAATTAACGCAACATACCGACTCTCTCTTACTAGCTCTCTTCTTTACCGTCTCCTCCTGGTGAGGCGGCCGCCTGGCTGCTGCAGGAGCCACACCGCCGTGCCGGCCACAGCACACCGGAGGACGGATAGACATGTTGCAGATTGAAACATGCACCGTTTGAAATGCAGTTTCGGGATGTTTTGGTGGTGCTAACACTGGCCGTTCTCGGTGTTAGCACCTCGGTTCTTAGCTGTATTGCCATCCGTGTGGAAACAGTAGAGCCTAGACATGCTGTACAGCGCCAGAAGCAGGTTAAGATAACGAAAAGGAAAAAAAAACGTGAACATTTGTCATAAATTGGGAGAAATACGGGAGAATTGTGACACCGAGAGGAAACCGGGAGAGGGCGATGAGAAACAGGAGTCTCTCAGGAAAATCAGGAGGGTTGGCAAGTATGGTTTCCGTACTTATTTTAAGCCCAACCATGATGTTTTTCCTAAACCTAACTAATGGGTTTTATTGCCTTAACTGTGAACGTTACTGTAGTTTTTTTTCCATGGCGTACAAATGACACAGCAAAAGCCTAAAATGAGTCTTCATGACATGCGGAAACTCAGTGTAATGTCGTGCTATTTATACGCTTTCCTGTGTGATCAAGTTGCCCCACCACAACCTTTGTGTTATCTGCCTGCTCTAATTTTTGTTTGATATATTATTTGTCTCATTCTTGGTTGGAACAAGATGTTTTATTTAGTTTTAATGAATTAAAGCCACTGTTTGTAGAATTAGAAAATGTACAACTTTGGTGCCCTCCAGTGGTAGCATCAAAAAGGCACTAGACTGTCCCGTCTTTTTATAATCCAAAATCCTGAAATACCTGACTGTTGCCAGTGGTTTAGGCTATTTTCAGTGCATTATTTTACACAGTGGAATTGATTTTTGAAGCATGAAGTGACACTGAAAGCCTCGGCCTTGACATGTGATGCAGGTTGGCAGAATGACGGATGCCCTTTAGCTGACCTGAGCTCTGAACAAAGACTGTGAAGGATGGTGGCTGTGCATCTGGTGTCACCTTTTTAACCCCCTAAAATCTGTCAAGTCTTTGCTTTGACTGCATGTGAAACACTGACTGCAAATTCACACCACCTCTCTCTCTGCATTAGCAAAACATGCATTTTAATGAAAATATTATACTTTGTATTCATGCCTGTACATGCAGCATGCATATATTATGTGTGCCTCAGTGTTCGGCTTCTTTGTATAGTCTAAGTACTGCAGGCGCTCTCTCTCCTCCCCCCAGTGAGACACTGTGATTGGGTGAAGTGTTCTGTAGTTGGTGCAAGGACAGCGCTCTCATTCATTCGTGTCCATGTTGTAGCTGCACGCCATCAACAGACACCGGAGTGGCAGCTGATGTCATCGTTCCTGTCACTCATCAGCGAGTCTGTCAGCCTCATCACAGCCACGTCAGGTGAATTTAAACTCTGCTGCCTCTTATTTCCTCTTATTGACTCTGGGCTTTGTAATAGTACAGTATGTCAACATCATTGGGCTACCTACGGGGGTCTGAGAAGTGAAGCCAATGCTAAAGTGCCTTAATCTTGCATTCTTTCTAACAGCCAGCAGGGGGCGACTCCTCTGGTTGCAAAAAGAAGTCTATGAGAAAATGAGCCTACTTCTCACTTGATTTATTACCTCAGTAAACATTGTAAACATGAGTTTATGGTCTCAATCGCTAGTTTCAGGTCTTCTTCAATACAGCATGATGTTTATTCAGTAAATTATGGTCCCATTTAGAGTCAAATAGACCATAAAGCAGGGGATGTTTTAGGGCGGGGCTACATTGTGATTGACAGGTCGCTACCACGGCGTTGTCCAGTCTGGGAGTTGTCTGTGTTTTGGTCTAACAACTTCAACCCTTTCACAGTGCGCTTTTAGTTCATCAAAGTTAATATTAACATTTTGGTTGCCTAAAAATGTCTTATTCAGTGTTCGGTTGTACTTGGCTCCGCCCTCTCGTGTCACTTCTGGTTGCAAAGAACCAAGATGGCGACGGCCAATAACCAAGATGGCGACGGCCAAAAACCTAGATGGCGAGAACCAAAAACCAAGATGGCGACAGCCAATAACCAAGATGACAACGGCCAAAATGCCACTAAATTTGGTCCAGACATTCATGTTCCCCTCATGATGAACTCTAATAACTTTGGTGATTCCTTAACTCTTCATAGCACCATCATCAGGCCTTAATTCGTCCAATACTTTGGTTTATGACCAAATACCCGCAAAACTTATGACATTTTCATCGGCTTCAGCTGTACTTTTCCACTGCTAGTTTTAGTTCCAGGCTTTTGGAGGGCCCTCCCCATGTTGGGGCCCCGGGTACTTAACTCCACTATCCTCCCACTGCAATATAAAGCGCTGTTTAAAGAACAATAAAATGTTGCTTTACTACTGGCCAATTCACATTTGTATGTTTAATTCAGAGAGAAATCCAGTTCCCAGGCTCTTCAGTTCACCTATCTTAATTAACAGTGGGGAGATAGCGTTGCAAATGTGGCCTCGGAGTGGTGACTCACCCATAATACGCATTAGAATAATTCCCTTTTCATAAAAATGACATATTTCAGCTGATTGCTTTAGCACTGCCAACCCTTCATTAGTCCATACGAATGAAAACGCAGCTCTACAATGAGATGGTTTTGGCCAATAAATTGTAACGGATGAGTAATATACACAGACTTCTTATATGTAATACTTTTATTTACCTACTTTCCTGCTCTCTCCAGGAACTAGTTTGACTTCACCCCAATTTACAACCAACCTCTTACCCTCCCTTATGTACCAACGCCAGTTCATCCTATTAGTCACTTTACACTTGACCTTTTTTTCAGACTAATACCTGCAAATTCAGTCCGACTGAGAACGCAGACAAAGCTGCTACAACCATTTCTACAGCTTAATAAAAAGGTACCGATGAGAGTGACATCTCCCAAGAGGAAAGAGGCTTTTCCACCGTATTAAATATCCACTCACTATGAGAGAATCGCAGAGACGTAATACAGCATAGCTGTCTGACAAATTTAAATGTTAAAGTAGCTGGGAGACCAAAGGCATTACTGTTTTACACACTCATTTTGGGACGTCCATGATAATTCATACGGAAGGATATAATTCAGGGACGTTTTCATTCATATTATGTTATTTATTACGCTGGTGTCTCTATCATTTATGCACATATACAGGTAAGTAAAAGAGTAAACGTTTTAAGGTCCTTACAGGTCAAATACAGACCTCAGGCTGCTACAACTACGACCAGAAGTCCATTGAATTCAAATAGAGGGCACTCACAAATTGTCTACTTTCTACATTTTTATTGATGTTAAATAAATAAATTAAATAAAATAAAAATTGTAAAAGAAAATTAATTTAAAAAAAATCTATATTTTAAAAGTTGTGAAGTTTTTATTTATTTATTTATCTATTTATTTATTATTATTGTTATTATTCATTTTACGTTCGGACAGAGCCATGGTTCTAACTTACTGATATGTCAGAGCCATGGTCGGGGCCATAGATTCTAACTTACTGATATTTCAGAGCCATGGTCGGGGCCATAGATTCTAACTTATTGATATTTCAGAGCCATGGTCGGGGCCATAGATTCTAACTTATTGATATGTCAGAGCCGTGGTCGGGGCCACAGATTCCAACGTACTGATATTTCTGAGTCATGGTCGGGGCAATAGATTCTAACTTACTGATATTTCAGAGCCGTGGTCGGGGCCATAGATTCTAACTTACTGATATTTCAGAGCCATGGTCGGGGCCATAGATTCTAACTTACTGATATTTCAGAGCCATGGTCGGGGCCAAAGATTCTAACTTACTGATATATCAGAGAAATGGTCGGGGCCTTAGATTCTAACGTGCACAAACCTCAGTCAGATGAAGGATCAATGAGTCAGGCAGACTAGACTAATATATTCAACTAAACAACCCCTCTGCCCCTGGGATGGCAGTTTAACAAGGGTCATGCATTTTGGTCATTTTGCTAACTAGGGGGTTGGCATCTCCCCCCGCCCATCGTCCCCCCGCAAATTGCCTACTGCATATAAATATTAAACAGCAACCCTCTAAAGAGATGGAACAACGGAGTCATAACACCCTGAGCGGGTTAGTGGAGCGACAGTCATGATACGGGTATAAAACACGCCAGCGTTCATGCTGAGAGCTCGTTCCCCTCCCGTTGGGAAAGAGAGAAGAGATGATGGTTTATGTATGTAGCACCTCCAATCAGATCAGCAAAGTGGGTTAACCATGCGTCAGAATACACATGACGCATAAATAACACTCAATAAATCATAGGGGAGATGAAGCCATAATGATAGTTACATATTGTAATGGTGCTAAACAGTTGCACATAGGTGATTAAGATGAGAGAGCATGTGCATGCGTCACAATATCCATAATGCATCACAGCCTCAAGGCGCTCTGGAAAGTGTGGTGGGAATTGCCAACCAAGGCTATAAAAAATAACATCAAACATCACTGAACACATTCAACAGTGAATGAGTCGTCGTCACACCGATTAAAAAAAATGGAGGGGCACGGAGGCGCTAATGTCCTCCGGCGACATTTCTGTGAGCGGAGCTGTCGAGGATGACAAGCCTCTCGCAGAGCGGGCTTAGATGTCAGCAGGGCTGTCCTGACCAAAACATGTGCAGCTAGTGGAAAGAGATGTGCACCGTCAGTAAGACAGCTGCTGGTTTGATGAGGGTAGCCCTTTCGGTGCATGAACAGTTTGGGGTTTTTCCTTCCATCTTTGCAGTGTGACATGACAACACACACACAGAGTCTGTCCGATGTGACAGAGTTGGTGGTGAATAATGCAGGGGAGGCTCTGTGCAGGCAAAGGGAGGTGGTAGATGGAGGATGGGGATCCAGGTGGGGAACCATGGAGGGAGGATGGAGTTGATGTGGCCTGGAGGAGGTGGGGTTCACTTCACTTTAAGGTCAGCAGTTTTTTGGTTGCTTAGTGTCAGCAGCATGACCGGCGCCAGGACTTTTTCTCACCTGGGGCTAAGGGGGAACTTGACCAATACGTGGGGGTGCAAAAATAGTAAATTTTCGTGACTATATAAGGAAGTTCCCCGTTTTTTTGGTTTGTTTTTTTGGTTTGTGTAAGGTGGTTACCATAGTAAACATTATACCTGCTAAACATCAGCATATTAGCATTGTCATTGTAACACATTCTCACGCCCAAATCGTCAAATACCGCCGCTTGGTCAGAGCCCCTCGGCATCAGAGCCCCTCGTCATCAGAGACCGACAGCATCAGAGATCTCTAGCGTTACTATTGGACGGACCAGGGACGGCGTGTCAATATTCGCTCGTTACATGCATAGTGTCCTTTGAAAATAAACTTCCTTTTTCACAGGAAGTTTATTTTTAGGCAACACAACCACTTAGTTAGTGTTAGGAAATGGTCATGGTTGACGTTAACTTCACTGACTGATGACTAACGTGGCTGCCCATACCAAAAAGAAGTTATTCAAGTGTGCTATTAGTATACTTCTTCTAAACTTAAAATAAAAGAGTATGCTTTCAGTTTACTTTTTATGTACTTATCAGAGATATACTGAAAAAAGTCTGAAAAAAAAGTTTGAAAAAAAGTCTGAAAAAAATGTCCGAAAAAAATGTCCGAAAAAAAAAGTCAGAAAAAAAAGTCTGAAAAAAAAGTCTGAAAAAATGTTCGAAAAAAATGTCCGCAAAAAAAAAAGTCAGAAAAAAAAGATCTGAAAAATGTCAGACAAACAAATCTGAAAAATGTCTGAAAAAAAGATCTGAAAAAAGTCCGAAAAAAAGTCAGAAAAAAAAGTCAGAAAAAAAAGTCTGAAAAAAAAGTCTGAAAAAATGGCCGAAAAAAATGTCCGAAAAAAAAAAAGTCAGAAAAATAAGTCAGAAAAAAAAGTCATAAAAAAAAGATCTGAAAAATGTCAGACAAACAAATCTGAAAAATGTCAGAAACAAATGTCAGAAATAAAAGATCTGAAAAATGTCAGACAAACAAATCTGAAAAATGTCTGAAAAAAAGATCTGAAAAATGTCTGAAAAATGTCTGAAAAAAATATCTGAAAAAAGTCTGAAAAAAAAGTCTGAAATAATGTCCGAAAAAAATGTCCGAATAAAAAAAATGTCCGAAAAAAAAGTCAGAAAAAAAAGTCAGAAAAAAAAGACAGAAAAAAAAGATCTGAAAAATGTCAGACAAACAAATCCGAAAAATTTCTGAAAAATGTCAGAAACAAATGTCAGAAATAAAAGATCTGAAAAATGTCAAACAAACAAATCTGAAAAATGTCTGAAAAAAATATCTGAAAAAAGTCTGAAAAAAAAGTCTGAAAAAATGTCCGAAAAAAAAGTCAGAAAAAAAAGTCA